>JAPJBO010001416.1:0-45697 GCA_030068145.1 Diplonema papillatum | reverse complement strand
GGGGGCCTCCCGAGGGACTAAAACCGACACCGAGGCAAAATTGGCGGAAATTATTGCCGAATAAATGATTTTATTGGGAAAACTAAATTCCCGAGGATGGAAAGAAAACCACACTGCTTTGCAGTTATGTTGGTGTCTAGCAGAACGTTGCGTAGCAAATGTGCACGGCAGAACGTTGTGTAAGACGTTGAGCATATTGCTTTGCAGTTACGTTGGTGTTTAGCAGAACGTTGCGTAGCAGAACGTTGTGTGTCTGAGACATTGCGTAGCAGAACGTTGTGTAGGAGTGGAGTTGTTGTAAGTGACGGGTCACAGATCAATGTGCCTGGTTGTTCTGCTGCAACTGGGGGAGTCCCGGCAGGTTGACGTTGTAGTTCACAACATACGATGCTGCTTGCATGGGCGCTTGCATGAAGGACTGCACAGGTGCTGTCGTGCTGGGTAGGACTGTTGGATGAGCGCTGCGGACAAGTGCTGCGGTTTTCTTTCTGCGAGGTCTTGATATGGATCAGAAAGGATGAATTAGACTCAAAACGAGCTCAAAACACGCGATTTCACTCACCACAGGGAGAAAAAAAATTTTGCGAGGGGTCTCCCCTACAGATTTCTGCCTACGACCTTATTCTGCGCCGCCAGCTATTTTCAGTCGGAAAAATAAACGAATTTATTTCCCTAGGGACAATAAATTTCATTTATTTGTTTCGACTGAAAATAGCTGGCGGCGCAAAATAAATTCCGAGATCGGAAAAAATAGATTCGTTTATTTGTCCGGCCTGAGTAAACACAACGGAATCCTGTCAAAAAATAAACGAAATTTATCGTCACGCTCCTCAAGCCATTTCCACCAGAGGGAATTTATTTTTCCCAATAAAAAAATTTATTTCCTGGACATTCTAATGCACTAAACTGGCAAAGGTGATACACCCAGTGCACCCATGATGGTACTGGACCCCTACAATTACATGTTCTGAGGCCGTTGTGCTACTCAAAATTCGTCGGAAACACCTCAATGGCTTGCATTTGCTGTAAAACTCCTCAAAAACGTCGACAAAAATCAAACACATTACCAGGTTGCAGAGACTATCAAACCAGCCTCATTGCAAAGTCACCACCGCCGCCCACACCGACAGTTGCTGCTCTGGTCGCATCCACTGCAACTCAGACAGTAGCTGTGCCTATGCAACCCAACCATTTGCTGCACCGGTCACATTCTCTGCACTCAGACAGTTGCTTTGCCGGTTACACCTTGTGCAACACACAGTTGCTGCACTGGTCGCATCCTCTGCAACTCAGGAGTTACTGGGTAGGTTGTACCCTGTGCAACACAGACATTTGCTGCACCAGTCGCCTATCATGCAGCTATGCAGCTCAGGCAGCTGTTACACCAGTCACGCACCACGCTACGTCAACATCAAGATAGAGTAGAAAAAATACCCATTCTGCACGTTAGCTTGTGAATCTGACCCCTTTCCTACTTTCCTAGATTATACCTTGGAAGTTTGTGCTCAGAAGTGCAAAAGGTCTAATTTCCCTCTCACTTCGGCTCACGGTGTGTTTTTGCCTCGTCCCTCGGCTGCGCCTCGGGGCTCGGCGCCGTCCAGAAATAAAATTACGTATTACTAGGTAAAAAAGCCTTTTACAGTCCCTCGGAAGGGTTTATTGTCCCTCGGAAGTTTTTTTTGCCCTCGCGTTCCCCTTCGGGGGCCCCTCGGGCAAAAAAAAACTTCCTCGGGACAATAAACCCTTCCTCGGGACTAAAAGGCTTTTTTTAGCCCTAGTAAAAAATAGTTATTTTAACCGGCCCGTTTTCAGAATTCTTTTTTTTTTTCGTAGTAACAATTAATTGTAAACACGAAAGAGAACGCTGGCAGCGTGTTTGGGAGAAGATTAGCCTACCGATCATATTCACTCACTATCACTCACTAACAGGCTAATCCTCCTCCGGCACGTACAAACAAACACACGCCTATTCTTTTTTGTGTGTTAACAATGCATTGTTGGTACTAAAAATTAGTAGTTGGCAGCGTACTACATGAAACTTACCAAAGCAGGTGAGTTCCGCTAGTGCGCACAAACAAAAGAAAGCGCCAATGACCAACGACCAAGATACCCACATCCTCCTACCTCGTGTAACCACCACTCTTACGGCACAAAGAATATCTTCCCTTAACGACGAAGGTCACCCGGAGACTTTAAAACCCCGGAGTTTCAAGCGAACTTTCACTCTAAAATACAGGATAATCCCTGCACATGCACAGGCTACTAGCTTCATTTTGCCTCAGTTTTCCAATTTCCGTCTCAATAGCCATTTTGCTTTCCCGCTTTGAAATCGAGAAGCTTTTGTTTGGGCCACCCGAACCTACCAAAAGGGTGGGTCCGGGGGGCTCTGTCCCCTGGCAAACGGTACGGTACATTCAGGTGGAGAAAGAGTTTGCACTTCTCAGTCCGTTTGTCGCGTTAAAACATACGACCAACGTACTGGTGGCACTGTTTGCCATCTGTGTGACCCTCGCCCTGCCCCCGGTGCACACTCCTGAAGTCAACAGCCCATTTCAAATTCATCCACCACTCAGATACTGTGCGCTGGTAAATCATTGGCACGAGTAGATGCAGACCGGAGATCACACGGAACAAGGCACTTGCGTCAACTCAGAAATAATCTGTCAAAAATTACGGGCTGCTTCTGAGCCTCGACTCTCTCACTCGGCTCAGCACCCGCGGCAGCCCCAAACTTCTGCCAGCCAGCCCACCATGCCCAGCATTGCCAGCCCCTGACCGCCAGCCAGCTTCCTGGCACAGCTGGCCTAACCCACGCCTCCACCGGACCCCCACGACTCTTTTCATCGAAGGTCGTTTTTTTGCACTTTTTTTTGTTGTATAAGAATCTGATGAAGATAATAAGATCGAAGATCTTAGAAGATTAATACTATTCCGACGAGAACTAACACTTGTACAAAGGTTATTACCCCGTCGCTCCCGCGAAAAACACCGTAATTTTACCCCTCGCTTGGAAGAAGTTCGTGGCATACACACGAGAATCTCTGCATGACCTTTTTACGTTTGTTACGCACCATCAATCTGGCATCACGCAGCAGCAAGGACGAGAGCAGCGAGTACGGAGCAGCGAGACGGGCGAGGAGGAGAGTATTATATTTTTTGAGCCGCCCGGATTTCCAAATTCTGTCAGCTGGCGGAATTTGGAATGGGAAGCTAATGCCCTGACACACGCAATGTGTGAGAAACTGAACCGCCCAAGTAGGACCTTCTGATCATGATCATTTGCCAATTTGCCACCTGCTCAGGGTAGTGCAGTCTAGTTTCCCTTTCTACTTTCTCCTGCACGGGTTCCCCACATGTGCTTGCCACAGGTTGGTCCGCATGCAGGGGAGTCTAGGCCCACAAGTCGCCAAGGCCGCACAGCCAGGTCGCCAAGTCCAGGGTTTTTTTCCCTCGAACTTTAAGCGCCCACATACGTATTCTCTCTGAGGCTGAAACAGAGCGTAAGCCCTAGACGAAAAAAGTGATACAAACAAACGCTTTCTCTTTTTCTATCTGTTCTGTTTGGTATTCCCGGTCGGAGCTCGTAGCTTGCGTTTTCTGGTTCTAGCTATCGTTTTCTGTCGCGAGATGGTTTACGCCGCCGCTGACTTTCTTGGAGTAGTGCGGCAAAAGAAACAACGCGTTTTGCGTCAATTCGGTGTTGTACGTAGCGCTGAGCCGTAGTTACGTATCATCACCCATTCAGAACGGGGTCTGCAATTCGCCAGGGGGAAGGTGACATTATTCACCTGTATCTTCCTTGTGAAGCGTTGCAGTCCCGTCGTCAGGACTTTTTTTGCTTCCTGCTTGGGACACTTCTCTTCTTTAGTGCAAACAATGTTTGAAACATTGTTAGTAGTAGCTTTTAGGCTCAAATTATTTAATTCACATGCGGAACGAGCTTTAGAGGGTCCAGGGTGCACCAGTTAGGGAGAGCCTGCCACAACTTGCCATATTTGGGCTCACATCCGCATCACGTACGGAATTCCGCACGTACGGAAAATCACAATTTATTCACGTGCGGAATGCCATGCGGAAGGCAAGGCCTGACTGTGGATCACACCATGACACAAAACGAAAATTCTCGAGGGGACTGCTTTGTGCTTATTTCGACGGAGGCTAGAGGAGAAAACAATGCAACTACAAAGTGGGTCTTTTTTGTTCAAGACATACGCTAACAAAAAAAAAGGCGATCGAGATCATGAGAAGTGTATGTCTACGGATATGTAGTTAGGCTCTCTCACAATCTGTTGTTCAAATGTGCTAGGACTAAGAATCGAAGGCACCCTTCTTACTACGGCTCCCTTCACGAAAGAAAATGTGGATTCAGAACCTTGCATATATCTCTGTTGTCTTTTCCCCTTTGTCCCCTTGTAGGCCCCCAAGTACCCGTGACCCGTGCGCGACAGCGTGAATTGCAAGACGAAAGACCCCATTTTTCACGTCTGAGAGTCTCAAAGAAATGGGGAAATCTTTTGAAAGGGTCCCCCAACACAATTTGAGTTGAGCCGCGACGTAATTGGACGAGAGGCGCAACATATTGTGATATCGTTTCGCGGTTAAAAGACGGACCTAAACTCACTTTTGATGGTTTCAACGAACTCAAACAGCTCAAAATAGTCACTTTCCCTGTGGGAACCTTTTGTGAAAGGGTCCCTATACAATTCATGTCAGTTACCAGAAGCGACAAAGTGGATTATCAAAAGCGACAAAGTGGATTATTACTGGATTATAATCCACTAATAATCCAGTTTGTCGCGACCAAGTGGATTATGAATCCACTTGGTCGTAATCCAGTATATAGAATAATCCGTTTTGTCGTTGACCCGAAAATTAAGCAAGAGCCTGGAGACAAAGCGTCAGAATGGGCCACCTGGCTGAGTTTCTATTTGCAAAAGGGAGTATACTGATTGGTGCGTGGGGATTGTCCCAGAGGAAGAAGTTTTTTACATAAGCGCCAGCTTGAAAGGAAATGCCCGACGATGCTGCCCGACAAAGAACAGAAGAGATCCCGAGTGCTGTAAGTACCGAACCACGTGTTGAACGGACGTGAGGTCATGCGGGTCTACCCCTACACGACAAATCACACAAACACAACAGGTCAAAAGTCCTGAGTGAGAAAGCAAACACACGGTGGTGTAAGCGAAGAACAAATCAGACTGTGTTTGTATTGTATTTGCCCCTCAACCTCTCTTCCATTCAGAGTCGAAGCAGCTACGTCGAGTATTTTGAAAGGAGGAAATCAAAGGTCCACAACGAAAACAAAGCAAGCAAAGAAGCAAAGTCGCCAGATATCAGAACGACGTGTATCGTCGACCGCACAAAAACTTTCACTCTAAAAAAACGTAGCACTGGCGTTGGTCCTCTGTGCGCAGCTGTGGATCAAGACAGCCCCCTAATTCGACGAACATTCTTCGGCGTACATGATGGCTTCTCCTCCTCGCGCCACCGCTTTCTGAGTGTGGCCTCACACGATGATAGTCGCCATTTCATGTTTCCACGCGTCCTTTCCCGAGCCGTCGCACAAACGCGCGCTAAAGAGTTGCTTTTTCACCGCTTTATACAAGCCGTGAGTGTTTGAGCGGAATCAATGACCCGTTGCAGTAGTGAATCGACGGTCTTCTCTTTCTAGATGCTTGCAGAGCGGGCTGCAGGGACCATACAAAAAGGCTGATGGACCTTTTGGACTACACGCCGGTCGTCGGACTTTTTTGCTGTGCGTAAAGAAGAGCCACGTCACTTTTTTATGGTAAAAAACGTGTTTGCCATTATAAAAAAGAGACGATTGGCAGCGTATCGTGTGTTAAACCTATCAAATCGTCTACACACGTGCGCACAAACAAACTGGCCACCATCAAAACACTGGCCACACAAGGACCGATGGACCTATTAGACACCGACGAGGTGCATGTCTTATCCAGCCTACCGATCTTCGATGCACATCACTCTACATGCACCATCAAAAACAGTGACCACACAAAGATGACCGATGGACCTTTTCGACACCGAAGGTAGTCCGGTCAAGACGGGGGTCAAGGCCCCGTGGCGGACGGCCCAGCCGGTCGTACGAAGACCGAGAGGCGCACTACGCGTCGGACGAGAGCATGAAGTCGCAGCACGAGGAGGAGTCGAAGGCGCTGCCCCCGCCCGACTTCACCGACGAGGCCGACGCGAGCACGGGGGTCCTCGAGACGGTCGACAGCCCGCCCGACAAGACGCCGCTGGAAGCCTCCCAAAGCGAGCCGTTTTCCCCGCTGGATTCAGACGTCGAGCGGCCGTGTGCAGACGCGCAAACAGTGGCAGCATCTTGATCCAATGCCTGTCGTTGGACATCTCTTTGACAACAAGCCCTACCCCCACACACACACACACACACACACACACACACGCGGGTTAGTTGCCAAAACCACACAGCCTACCACGGAGTTGGAGATGCGGTTGGCGAAAAGCACACGGGTCGCACATGCCGTTGTAGCAACAGGCAATGCGCGAATGGTTCTACATGTTCTATCGGTGTACGCGCCTGTTGGCAGGGAGCAAGCGGTAGTCCAGGAACGGGAGAAGCTCCTTGCCGATGTGTTCGAGATGGCTGCAGGACTCGGGCAAGTGCCGATAGCTGTCTTGGGCGATTTTAACACACCAACAGGGGAAAGCATGTCCCTGGCGGCTGCCTGCCAAAATGGATGGGTAGATGCGGCAGCAGCCGCCCAGGAGGGCTCAAATGCCCCTCCATCCACTTGCTGGGCGGGGGCAGCAGGCTCTCGCATAGACATGTGTTTTCTCAACGCCGTAGCAGCGCGGACGTTGGTGACGGTGGAAACCGCCAAGGCAGGAGAACACGACATCCCGACACACTGTCCAGTGTTTGTTACACTCAGCATCCCGGCATCTACACCGCCCGAGCGCGGTCACTGGATACCCACTCCTTTCCCGAAGAAGCCGCCGTTGATGACGCAGGAGGAGATGAGGAGTGTACTAACCACGGCCTTGGACCGCAACCGCGCGGTCAGCGGAGCAGACGGGGCGCTGAGAAACGCATCGGAAGTGGCGGAAGCCTACCTGACTGGCCTGCACTGGAAGAGCCTCCCGCCAGGATCAACCGCCTACCGGGGCAGGGCTGGTGGATTCACCACTCGGAAGGCGCACGCGTCCGCAAGGCAGGCGTGCACGGCACGGGGTGCGACGGATAGGTCCGTGAGACAGCGGGACAAGGTGATTGGGATGCTACGCACTGTGATTGCCGAGGCGAGGCAGAGGCTGAGCGTTGGCCAGCCTAGCGCAATGACGGTTGCGGAACGGAACGCGAGAAACGCTTTGCATCGGTGTACTGCTGAAGAGTCATTGGCGCAGCACCCCTGCACCGGGGACGAGGATGAGTTGCAGTACCTCGTGGCGACAGCAGAGAAGTTGGTAGGGACGCAACGCGAAGCTGTAGCAGAGCTGAAGACGGAGCGTTCTCGCCTCTGGAAAGAGAGAATCCAGAAAGCGTGGGGCAGCCAAGAGAAGGGTGCGATCTACCGTTTCCTGGCCGGACAGCAGGGAAGCCCATCGGTGTTCCTGCGGCGAGGGGACGGGACTCTGACTGCATGCCCGAGGGAAATCGACGAGATGCTGAGAGGACCTGAAGCCTGGGGCGGAATATTTCAAAAATACACGGACATCCCGGAGCCCCAATGGGAGGCCTTCAAGACTCACTACGCCCGGTACCTCCCTGCGCCGCACGCGATGGAATGCAGACCTATCGGCGCGGCCGATGTGGATGCGGCCCTCAAGAAGATGAAGAAGACAACATCCCCCGGATTACACGGATGGCGTGTGCATGAGCTAAGGCAACTGCCGCCTGAAATCCTGGAGCTAATGGCCGATGCCATGAACGCAGTGGAAACCGAAGGACTATGGCCGGAGCAACTCATGCACGCAATAATACACCTCCTGCCGAAGCCCGAGAGCACCGGAGATCCCCTGTCGCAACGGCCCATATCCATAACCCCCGTCCTATACCGGATCTGGGCAGCGATAAGGGCGAAAGAAGCACTCGCGTGGATGGACGAGATCGCGCCAAGCGGGATGCATGGCTGCCGGAAGGAGCATGGCACGGACGACCTAATATGGCACTTGGCAGCACTCATTGAGGAGGCGCACCTGACAGGTGAACCACTCTACGGCCTTGCGTTAGACTTCAAGAAGTGCTTCGACTCGGTCCCGATTGAGATAGCTTTCAAGCTGGCTGGGGAGCTTGGATTCAACGAGGTTGTGCTGCGGACCTTGCGGGTGGCCTACGCCAGCATGCAGCGCCACTTTCGAATGGGAGCGACAGTAGGTGAGGGCTTCATTCCGACGAACGGGATCATGCAGGGATGCCCCCTAAGTGTCATTCTCATCAACGTCCTGATTAGCGTTTGGATGCGACACATAGCAGACATCGAAGCAGCGATACCACTCTCGTATGTCGACGATGTGTATGCGATGTTGAAGTCACTCGCAAACCTGGAGGAGGCGGCCAGGCGGTCAGGACGGTTTGCAGGGCTGACCGGGATGAAAGTCTGCACGCAGAAGAAATCGCATTTCTTCACAACGGCGCCGGACGCTCCGCAAACGATCGAATACGCGGAGAGCAAAGACGAGGAGGGGAACAGCGAGCAGACCGAATTGATACGGAGGCGCACAACATTTGATGCCCTGGGGGCGATGATAACGACGGATCGGGTGCCGCCGGGGGAGGCGATACAACCGTCAAGGCGTATCTTGGAGAGAAACGCTGAAGCCGAGCTCGTGCTGAAAAGGGCTAGCTGTCTCCCGCTTCCAGGCGACGCAAGAGACCTGGTCGTTAGTATGACGGCAGGGGCAAAGCGGTACTACGGCACCGCAGTGTCCGAACTCAGGAAGCGGGACATCGTGCGCCTACGAAGGCTGTTTACTGACGCGGTGTGGACGGGACCGCCGCGGCGAGCCCAGGAGGCCGTGCTGCACATACTGCACCACGGGCACAGACTCGACCCGGTAGTAGTGCCCGTTTACCGGAGAATAACCACCTGGGCTGTTCAAGTCGAGAAGTGGGAGTCCGCGCGGACTCTGTCCCGGACGGCATGGGAGCAAAGCGACACGCTACTAATGCTGAGAGGGCCCCTAGCCCTTTTCAAGAGAGCTCTGGATGGGCTCCAGTGGCGCTGGGTGGCACCGACCAGCATTGCCTACACGAACGAAGCCGGAGACGAGGTAGTGCACGATGCAGCGGCGCAAGGCTGCACCCGAATCTTTCAACACGACTTGCGGCACGCGCTGAGGCTGCGTGAGATGGCTCAGCTCGCAGCGCGGCGAGCAGCGGACTTCGGGGGTGTGCAGAACGGGGTAGACCACCAGGCAACCCGGCACCTACTAGAAATGCGGGACTCCCCCCTCACCGCGTACGAAGCCGGCATGCTGAAGTCGGTACTTGCGGGGGCCACACCGGCAACCGGGCGAACGGGGTTGGGTGAACGAAACTGCCCGTACTGCGACACACAGGACCGGGAGACGGTAGAGCACTTGTTCTGGATGTGCCCAGCCTGGGAACGAAGTCGATCGAAGCACGGAGACTTGGTAAACGTGCAAAGGAATTGGCCCCCGTGCCTACGCTTGTGCGGGGTGGCCCCAGCTGTACGAGGAGACGAAGCGATCCCCGGGCTGCCGGCAGCTAGGGAAGAAAGGTTGCGTGTACTAAAGCGGCTACACCTTTTCTTCGTCGAGGTCCTAACTCGACGTCAGGAAGCAGACGGCCTGCTTGACAGGTCCGCCAGGCATCACAGGACCGTGGACTACCCGCGTGGGTGGAAGCCATCAGAACCACACAGACTCACGGTCCCTGCCATTGCACCTTCCGCCGTCGGAACGAAGTGGAAATATGGCCAAGAGATGTGGATGGCATTTACCGACTGGCTGCAGCAGACGAAGTGGGCCCCCCCAGGGCACGATGAGCTGGGAACCAGTTTCATCGAACTGGCAGTGGATTTCGAGCTGTACACAGGACGGCGACTCCCTGACCTGAAGAGTAGGTTCTACTCAGCTCCTCCACAAGCACCAACAGGCAAGGCAACGGCAGCCCGCGCTACGTTACCGGCCCGGGAAATGGGAGACAGCAGGCTCCTGGTTTATTTCGATGGCGGGGCGAGAGCGAATGGGACCGCCTTCGCCGTTGCCGGGGCGGGGGCAGTCGTGTACCGCGATGGAGTGAAAGTGGCAGAAGTGGTCCTGCCACTGCCGACCGTGCGCAGCAACAACGTAGCAGAGTACGAAGGACTGCTAGCGGGCCTGCACCTGCTGGGGGATGCAGGCGAAGCGGAAGGAGAGGAATGCACGGTGCGAGGCGACTCGGCGCTAGTTGTCGGGCACCTCGCACGACGCATGGCATGTTCAGAGGAACTGAAGCCGTATCTGACGCGCGCGGCCTTGAAGGTGTCGTCCCTGCAGAGACGGCTGACACTGCACATTGAGCACGTTGCGCGGGAGCTGAACACAGACGCGGACGCGCTCAGCAACGCCGCCATGGACCTGGTGCAACGCCAAAGGCCCACCCGGCAGCAACAAGAGACCATGCTGGCAAACTTCCGCCGGTCCGGTCTAGGAAAAGCGCTCAGCCTCATCGAAATGGGGAAGGCGTATGGGAAGGTGGTTGCACAGCCGTGGTTCTGCGGCCATGAATACTCCACCACCGTTTTGACATCTGTGGGAGGAACGGTTGTGCGGGGTGTTTCGAGGCGTGCACAGTTATTGACCGCGACCGAGGATGTGATCATGAAGATACGCGAACACACACGAGAAAATCGGCCAGACCAACAAGAAAACAGCCCGTTCCCTCCGCACCTGGGATGGGCCGCAACTTTTTTGCCAGAGGAGGCCTATCCGGCAGGGTGGACGCAGGGAAAGCCGGATTGGAAGACGAAGGCTGAAGCGGCAGGAAGAAGCTCAAGCACGGAACCGTGCGAAGGAGCCCCCCCGTTCGAGGCCCCAGAAGGCGCGGTGAATACCTCCCGCCCCGGAGTGGTTTGCTCGCATCACAGGAAGCCGCGATGCAGGGAGTGCGTCAAAAAGCGCCTCCCGGCGGAGACCTGCTGTCGCCTCAAGCAGCATCATCACGGATCGGATGGTCTAAGGCCGCGGATGCACTTTTGCACAGCACACAGACTAGGACGCTGCGGCGACTGCGTAGTAGCAAACGAAGCATTAGCCAGCTGCTGCCCGAAGCACCATGCAAACAGAAGAGCGAACAGAGACCCCCACTCCCAGCCCGAGGATGCATCGGCCGTTACCTAGCCATAAATGAGCGTGGTCGTACTTTCGTAAAGGGAGGCACCACGTTAAAACGGGTCCGCAACACACACACACACACACACATAGACTGGGCTAGACTCCGCTCAGGGGTTACCCATTACTGAGATCACACACACACACACACCATGATGCGTGGACACACTCTCGCTAAGGGGGGCGCCACTCTAAAACGAGTCCGCACACACACACACACACACCATCATGCGGACTCACTCTCGCTAGGGGGGGCGCCACTCTAAAACGAGTCCGCAACACACACACACACACACACACCATCATGCGGACACACTCTCGCTAAGGGGGGCGCCACTCTAAAACGAGTCCGCAACACACACACACACACACCATCATGCGGACACACTCTCGCTAAGAGGGGCGCCACTCTAAAACGAGTCCGCAACACACACACACACCATCATGCGGACACACTCTCGCTAAGGGGGGCGCCACTCTAAAACGAGTCCGCAACACACACACACACACACCATCATGCGGACACACTCTCGCTAAGGGGGGCGCCACTCTAAAACGAGTCCGCAACACACACACACACACACACACACACACCATCAAACCACTGGCCACACAAGAACCGATGGACCTATTAGACATGCATGTCTTGTCCAGCCTACCGATCTTCACTTTGAAACCACCATCGAAAAACAGTGACCACACAAAGATGACCGATGGACCTTTTCGACACCGAAGGTAGTCCGGTCAAGACGGGGGTCAAGTCCCCGTGGCGGACGGCCCCGGGCATGGTTTTGTCGGGCAGCCGGTCGTACGAAGACCGAGAGGCGGAGTCGGCGTTCGCGCACTACGCGTCGGACGAGAGCATGAAGTCGCAGCACGAGGAGGAGTCGAAGGCGCTGCCCCCGCCCGACTTCACCGACGAGGCCGACGCGAGCACGGGGGTCCTCGAGACGGTCGACAGCCCGCCCGACAAGACGCCGCTGGAAGCCTCCCAAACCGAGCCGTTTTCCCCGCTGGATTCAGACGTCGAACGACCATGGGCAGATGCGCAGGCAGTGGCAGCAGTGCGCAAGCTATGCCGCGTGTTCAACCCGCGCGTGGAGGCGGCGCCAGAGAGCGAGTGCTTGGTGGCTTCCCCGACGGAGCCGTTCGACAAGGACGTGACAGACGGCCCTGCTGCATTTGTGCGGCAAGTGGGTACGGGCCTCACGCCCGAAGGGGCGAGGGAGTGGTGTCTGATCGCCGGGCACCACGTGGAGGATGTGTCACGCGGCGTGACGGAAAGCGACGTGCTGGCTTTCTACAAAGGGAGGCCGCGGGACCTGCGGCGGCACTGCGAGCTCTGCAGGTGGCAGCGCTTCGCCGCCGCGCGCGCCGGCCGAGACCCCACGCTGCTGACCGCCGCGCCCGACGGCTTCCCGTCCGAGGCGGCGAGACACCGCTGGCTCGCTGCTTTCCTCAAGCGCCGGTCTGCCGTAAACGCCATCTTCTTCCGACCCCCCCGGGCCCACTACACGGCCGCGATGCGCGATTTAGTCATCCTCAGGCTCCCGAAGCCACACCTCCCGCTCCCCGCCCTCTGGCTGCCAGCGAAGGATCCCGTCGGGCTGTTGATCTTCACCCACGGGAACGCGTGCGATATTGGGCAAGCGCCGATCGTTGCATCGTACAGGACCTCATTCAAGATGCACGTCCTCGCCCTCGAATGGCCCGGGTACGGCCTTGCCCCTGGGCAGCCGACGGAGGATAATTTGACCGACCATCTGGTCGCCACAGTCCTGTTCTTCAACCGGCAGATGAAGATCCCGTTCAGCAGAATCGTGCTCTTCGGCCGGTCCATCGCCTGCGGGCCGACGGTCCTGGCGGCGAAGCGCCTCGAGATGCTCGGCAAGGAGCACCGAGTCGGCGGGATGATCCTGAAATCCGCGTATCTGTCCTGGAAGCACATCATGGCCGATTTCGGCCACGATCACGCCATCGCCGGCACCGCCGCCCGGCTGCTTTCGAAGTTGATGCTCGACCGCTTCAAGGTGTACGAGGCCATCCCCTTCGTGACGTCGCCTACGATGTTCATCCACGGCAAGCTCGACAACGTGATACCATACTCTCACAGCAGCCGGCTCTTCGGACTCAGCGGCGCACCGGCGTCGAAGAAAAGGCTGCACATCGTGGAGCACGGCTGCCACGACCACGGCCTTGAGCTTTGGTCTCACGTCGAAAGCTTCATCAAATTCCTCGGGATGGCCCCAGCGCCGCTGGTCAGCACGCTGCCAGCCGAGTCGTACGACACGGTGAAGTGCTCGTGCGACGCGGCGGTGGCGTCGCGGTCGCGGAAGGCCGTCGTGCGCTTCGTCCTCCAAGGCTTCATCGCCGCCGTCGGCCTTGCGTGCGCGGCGTGGGCCGTGGTCATGACGACGGGAGACCGCAGCTGTTCCTGGGCTTTGCGGGCGTGGCTGATTGAGCACGGAGTCACCGTTGTACTCTGCGCTGCAGTGTACGCAGTCGCAGACTGGGTTCAAGATGACCTCGCGCGCGCCCAGGACCCGGAGATTCTGCATCGTTGCTTGATCGCGTTAGTCGTCCTTCTCCTCTTCTGGGCAACGGACCTGGTCTTCGGCCACATCGCTCTCTGGACCTCGTACGACGCCGACGATTGCTCGCCGTTGCACTGGTGGGGCGCGTTCACAGCCATGGCCGCTGTGAACTACGTCTTCATCTTGAAAGCTCTCATTACGAACAGATAAGTGTGCGCCTCGTAAAAAAAGGACCCGTCCCGCAAGGTTGTGAAAATTTTCCAGCCGTCATAAAAAATACTCGAGGGCCGCACCCGTATAGCGGCTTGCCGCCACGACCACGGCCTTGAGCTTTGGTCTCACCATCAAGTTCCTCGAGATGGCCCCAGCGCCGTTGGTCAGCACGCTGCCGGCAGAGTCGTATGCCGCAGTGAAGTGTCGCATGCGACTCAGCTGTGGCGTCCCTTCGTCCTCCAAGGCTTCATCGCCGCCGTCGGCCTCGCGTGTGCGGCTTGGGCCGTGGTCATGTGACGGGGTACTGCAGCGTGTTTCCAGGCCCTGCGGGCGTGGCTGATTGGGCACGGGGTACTCTGCGCTGCAGTGTACGCAGGGTTCAGGACGACCTCGCGCGTCGCGTTAGTCGTCCTTCTCCTCTTCTGGGCAACGGACCTGGTCTTCAGCCACATCGCTCTCTGGACTTCTATGACGCAGACGACTGCGCGCCGTTGCACTGGTGGGGCGCATTCACAGCCACGGCTGCGGTGAACTACGTCTTCATCTTGAAAGCTCTCATTATCAAACAGTTAGGGGTGTGCCTCGTAAAAAGGACCCGTCCGCCAGCCGTCAAAACTATTCAGGAGGCTGTTTGTTCTTCGCTTACACCACCGTGTGTTGTTTTCTCACTCAGGACTTTGACCTGTTGTGTTTGTGTGATTTGTGCGTGTAGGGGTAGACCTCACGTTCCGTTCAACACGTGGTTCGGTAGTTACAGCACTGGGAATCTCTTCGGTTCTTTGTCGAGCATTTTTTTGTCGAGCATTTCCTTTCAAGCTGGCGCTTGTGTAAAAAAAAAGTGCCCGCCGCCGATCCCCCTTTGACTTGGCACACTCTGAGCTTGGACGCCCTTGTTGCAAAGAGATAAGGTCGGGCTTGGGCGGTGTCCTGTCAACGGGGGGCTCTGCAGCTGTTCCTGGGCTCTGCGAGAGAGGCTGATGGATGATTGAGCACCGGGGTCACCTTTGTCCTCTGCGCTGCAGTCAATACGGTCGCAGGCAGGGGTTCAGGACGACCTCGTGATTCTGCATCGTTGTTTCGTCGCGTTAGTCGTCCTTCTCCTTTTTCTGGGCAACGGGGACCTGGTCTTCGGCCACATCGCTCTTTGAGTGTCCGACGAAGCCGGCGATTGCTCGTCGTCGCACTGGTGAGCCGCGTTCACAGCCACCGGCAAGGCTGGCACACTCCCAACTTGAAGTCCCTCCGTTATTACTAACTCGTTAAGTCGGTCCACCCACCCCCATCCCCTGGAACCGCACGGCCACGTTCGAAGGTAGTCACCTGAATGGCTAATGCAGATATCGCCACGGACTCTTTGCATATGGTACGATGCCAAACCCCCCCCCCCCCCCCCTTTGCACTAATAAATTTTTTTTTGATGTCACCCTATACTGGCCCTGAAACCCCACCTGTGTGGCCCAAAACGGTTTCCAAACGGTTTTTGGCGGGCTGAGTCGAGGTAAAGGGGTCTCTGAAGGCCCACGAATAGGCCCAGGTGGGCCCAGGTGGGCCCCGGAGCGGGCACTCAGTGCGAGGGGGGGTGCCCCCAAAATGGGGTCATTTTCAAAGCCTCGCCACTACTCAAGCTAGTCAAACACCTTCTGGCCTCCAGCGGGAAACCCAGACTTCAAAACGACAAGATCGGCTGTGTTCCGCTGTAGATAGCCACCAGCGGGTCCTCTTGAAGCCGAAGAATGTTCTCAGGGGGATAGCCCTACTTGGCCACCCCGCCTGCAGCGCCTGCGGTGGGCAGGCACACGTTGTAAATAGAGTGGGTGCAGCAGGTGCACCCTGCCTAGAATCCGGCTTTACCAGCAATACTAATTAAGAATTAAGGTTGACCCAGAAAAACGGAAACTAAGAGAGGAGAAAATGCCAAAGATCACGGGTCTGGAGTTCGTGGAGTGATCGGTGAGAGCAATGCAGAAGTTGTCGCTGTTTCATGAGGAAACGAGACGTGGTCAGTCCATGCAGAGACGACTCGTAGCCAGCAGGACCTTTTGCGAAAAGGTCTCTGGTGAGGACCTGATCGGTTTCTTTCTCGCCCTAATGACAGAGGAGGAGAAGGTTGCCATCTGGATGCGCCTTTCTGGTAGGCTTTCAGAAGCCTTCAACAGCCTTGACGACGAGGCGAGCCGGCGACGCATCGTGAGCGGTTTGGACTGGGCACGTGCCCGGTACAGGGCTGTTGGAATGGTCGTGGGTGACAATCTCTGAAAGAACCGGGGAAAGGCTGCCGAGATTAGCGTTGGCGGGGGGCTCACAGTCGTCATCTTGGTTCTTTTGCATTTTTCCACCTTATATTCTGCGTTTTCCTTGTAAGCACTGTGTCTCAAAAGCGGGTGAAGCCGGATTCTAGGCAGGGTGCACTTGCATACCACACATTCTAAGCGTGTGCCTGCCCACTGCTGGCGCTGCACACATGGGGCTAACTGTGACCCCCGAGAGCATTCTTCGGCTTCAAGAGGACCCGCTGGTGGCTATCTACGGCTGAACACAGCCGATCTTGTCGTTTTGAAGTCTGGGTTTCCCGCTGGAGGCCAGAAGGTGTTTGACTAGTTTGAGTAGTGGCGAGGCCCGAAAACGACCCCATTTTTGGGGGCTCTCCCCCTCGCGCTGAGTGCCCGCTCCGGGGCCCACCTGGGCCCACCTGGGCCCATTCGTGGGCCTTCGGAGACCCCTTTACCTCGACTCAGCCCGTCAAAAACCGTTTGGGACTCGTTTTGGGCCACACAGATGGGGGTTCGGGGCCAGTATGGGGTGATGTTAAAAAGGTTTTTATTAGTGCAAAGGGGGGGGGGGGTTTTGGCATCGTCTCATATCTACTACCTCGAAGCATCACGTTACGCCTCAGTCTATCAGATCCATCCCTACCTCCTGGAGCTGCATAGAATTGCCCGCCACGTCGTTCAGAGGCACACGACTCGGTACGTGAAGAGGGAATCATCTGGGTGACGAATACACAGCTACTGGTTTCGCGGAGGGCGAGGAAAATATTTTGCACACTAAACGAACGATGCCCAAGCGATCTATCCATAGTTGGTCGAGTATTTATCTTGAAGCCAGGCAAGTAGGCACCATCGTCGGCACTCCAGATTTGAGTGCACGCAGAACGACGACAAAGGACCACCAACACACTGCATTCCAACCTCAGACTTTCCTAGCACGTGGCTGTGTATCACGGTCTAACAAGAGGAAGGGGACCGGCTTACAGATAGAGTCGGCGCCAACAAATGGCTGCCCTCGTAGTTCACGGGTGCCACGATAGGTCATCCGCAGCTCTCAGCATGCCCCATCAAAAGCAATCGAAAAGAAAACAAAAAAGCGTTTTACCACCTTGCGCGGTGTCACGGGATGTTTGGCAGCCGCATGTCAGTGCATGCTAATCCATGTGGTTCGTGTACTTAAAAGAACTCAATGCTAAACAAACATAACGTAGGCGGCGCCGAAGCTTTACCAGCTTCGGCTGACACCATTTGCGCACTTAACCATGGTTAAGAAGACGACTGAAAGCACAGACACAAAGATAGCTCAAAGCATTTGCAAAATAACACGAAAAGCCTCTAGAGGCAAAACCCCGTTTTCACAATTCTTCCCTTGCCTTGGCCCGGCTGGGCGCTCTCAAAACCGCGTTTCGACACGCTGGCAAGCAAAAGAGCAAAAAAAGCGGGCGTTCCCACCCATTGTCTTTTGCCAGACACGGAAATCCGGCGTTTTCTTTTTCCCAACAACAAGGGCTTCTGGTCCCTCCGGTCTTTCTTTTTCCTCTTCGCCTTTTCTTCTTTGTTTACTTGTAGTGTCAACCAAGTTTCGCGGCTAGAAAAACGGGGGTTCGAACCAGAAGGCAACCCCACCTTCCTGCTCGTGGAGTAAAACGAGTACGGAAGATTGCGAGTAGTAATTGGGGGGGGGGGGGTCGAATGCGCGAGGTACCTTTGAATAGAAGAGTCATTTTTGGAAATCTGGAAGAAAGAAAAGAAAGAAAAAGGCTGCTCCTGGTCCAGGAACGTGATGGTCAACCACAGCTTGCAAAGTTTTGAGTCGGAGGCAGCACAGTGCTACAACCCCGTCCGCTCTGCCCTGCGGCTGACCGTCTCGACGAGCTTGTGTTCAGCGCGAGCGCCAAGCCCCAAGGTGCGCCACGCCTTGATGCTTTAGGTTGGGAAATGTAGCCACTTGACCCACGGTACAGTGCCGAACACATGAAGCTTGGCTCCCGTGTAGCAGGCTTTCCCTGGTGCCTTGGAAATCTGGAAAAATGGGAAGAAGCTGGATTTTCCGGCACGTGCAGACCCCATGATGCAGAGCGTTCCCGCGGGCTCCGGGTTTGTGGCACTTTTTTCTTTTTCATTTTCGGGAAAATTGCAGGATCGGCAGAGCGACGAGGTGCCTCTTGGTATTCGACCCTCCTCCCAGTGAAAGCAACCATCTCACCACCACCCCACGATTCGCCTGTGCTCTAGTAGCACGGGTGGTCCTGGCTGTGACGAGCTACGAACAGCCGCCTCACAATCCAGATTTACACCGCTGTCCTGTCTGCAGACACTCAGGTTCCGCGCTGATGATGGTCCGCCTTATGTGCCGTGGCTTAAAGGACCGAAACACGGCGCAGACGGGACCACTGCGGTGTTCCATTCCAAGCACGTTCTTGCAATCCCCCCCCAGTGAAGGCAACCATTCCACCACCACCCCACCTCCAAAAAGGGGTTGTTTTGGGCTCGGGGAGGGGGAAAAAGCTTTCTGCCCGGCTGAGGAAGATCCCACAACCTTTCCTATCCTTCGTATCTCCTCAACGACAACGGCCTCTCGAGCTAGTGCCCTGCGCCCATGCACAGCAAAGTGTCACAACCAGCCCATCTGAAGGCGGTTCCCAGCGGGTGTTTATGAATCCGGACGTTCAGCGAGCTCGGCAGCAACGGCCGGCCGGAGGATGCTTTTCGGAAGCACGAAACAGTTCGTGGCCGGCCTATCGGCAGGCCGTGCTGCCCGCGTCATACCCTTCACAAGAACAATGGACCGGTACGGTTTACAGGGCAACCTGCTCAACTTGTAAGACGTGGGGAGCCCAAGAGCACAAATTGTTTCGAACCTGACTCGCCTAAGCGAGCAAGTAAAGTGTACACGAAAGAAGCCATGCATGCCCCCCCAAACCCACCCAGTACGTATTAGCTTTAAAAGAACCCATTCGACGAAGGTCACCCGGAGACTCTAAAATCCCGGATTCTCAAGCGAACTATAACTCTAAAAAATTGACACCTCAACAAAGTAAGTCAGTCGACAACGAGTTTCTATTTTCTTTTTGTGTAAGCACCTGCTTTGTAGGAAATGCTTGAGGAGACTGCCAGTTGCAATAGATGCAAGGAGGTAAATGTGCTGTAGCCCACACGAAACACAGGTAAATCTGGGTTTAGTGGCGGGCGTAAGCGTTCAACGAAAAAGACCCACTTTGTGGTTGTATTGTTTTCTCCCCCTCTAGCCTCCTTTGAAATGAGCACAAGGCAGTCCCTCGAGTATTTTTTCGAGACATTGCAATGTGTTCCAAAAATGTAAGCCTGAGCAATGAGCGAACCAACGCCAAACTGAAGATCATGTCACTGTCACAGTTTACACGTCCGTGCTTCACATGGGGATCCCGAACTCAAGACATACCGGTGTGGATGCGTCAATGCAACAGTTTTTGAAAGGATATCGCAAGAGCGAAGGCATATTTTTTGAATGAGCACCTGCCTTGCAGGAAGTACTCGAGGAAGCCGCCCATCGCAAAGTCTCAAAAGAGGACGCGCTGCAGCCTAAAATTCTGGATTTAGTGCCCATCGCAAGCGTTCATTTGTAGTTGTATTGATGTAGCACAATGATGGCGATGCCGTCGATAGTACGCCAGCAGAGGGATGCGCACAGCAATCCCAAATTGAGCATAAAAAGTTAGCCGTTCAACTTCAAGCAAAGGAAAAGTACGATGGCCGACGTACGCCGTTTTGTCAGCGGCGGTTGGCGGGTGCACACAGCAACTGGTTTCGCGGAGGGCGAGGAAATATTTTGCACACTAAACAAACGATGCCCAAGCGATCTATCCATAGTTGGTCGAGTATTTTTCTTGAAGCCAGGCAAGTAGACACAGTTGTCGGCACTCCAGATTTGAGTGAGAACGACGACAAAGGACCACCAACTCAGAATGAAGTGTGCATTCAGAACGACGACAAAATAGTACCGACCGACATTTTCAGCTCGTGCTCACCACCTTCATATCCTTTTCCCGAAGTTACGGTTCCAGTTTGCCGACTTACCTACTTTGTTCTGTCGGCCGGAGGCTTTTAGCCTAGGACAGGGCTTACGCTCCACGTGTGGAACGTGTGGATTTCCACACGTTATTTCTTTTTGGATTTTGTTTCCCCACGTGTGGATCCACAGGTCCCACATGTGGCTTTTGATTTATTGGTCCACATGCAGGGGAGTCTAGGCCGCACAGCCGACCACTGTAAAACGAGTAGTTGACCAGTGCTTGACGGCAGATTCTATCACACCTGGCACGCCACACTACACGGGAGTTTCTTCGGTGCTCACCATTAGGAGCCCCTTTTGGAAAACAGGTTGCAACTATTGTCAGCACCTGGGGTTTTCACCCCTTTGCCTTTTCCAGCAGAAGCAGCAGCAAGAGCAGCAGCAAGAGCAGCAGCAAGAGCAGCAGCAAGAGCAGCAGCAAGAGCAGCAGCAAGAGCAGCAGCAAGAGCAGCAGCAAGAGCAGCAGCAAGAGCAGCAGCAAGAGCAGCAGCAAGAGCAGCAGCAAGAGCAGCAGCAAGAGCAGCAGCAAGAGCAGCAGCAAGAGCAGCAGCAAGAGCAGCAGCAAGAGCAGCAGCAAGAGCAGCAGCAAGAGCAGCAGCAAGAGCAGCAGCAAGAGCAGCAGCAAGAGCAGCAGCAAGAGCAGCAGCAAGAGCAGCAGCAAGAGCAGCAGCAAGAGCAGCAGCAAGAGCAGCAGCAAGAGCAGCAACAAGAGCAGCAGCCAGCAGCAAGAGACGGACGTCTATCCCGAACACCTATTTGTTGCATGTGTGGCGGAAACTTGTGCTCCATCGTTTTCGACAAACTCTCAACGTTCTTTGGCTTAGTTCGCCAGAGTTCGCCAAATCTTGCCAATGCCCATGTATCTTTGGCGAGCTCGCCGGCGAACCCTGGCGAACCTCCACACAGCCCAGGACCAGGAATACCCAACGGAAATCCCGTCTGACTTTTTTCGTACTTTTTTCGTACTTTTCCCGTACTTTTTTCTGACTCGGTCCGAGTCAGACGGCCGTCTGACTTTTTTCGTACTTTTTCAAAAAGTACGGTAAAAGTACGAAAGAAGTCAGACAGGCGGCGGACCCCGGAAATCTCGTCTGAGTCAGACCGACTGCGAAGTATGATATATACTACTAATACTGACTCTCCGTTGCAATAGTGGTATTGTTGTTTGACAGAGTGAGCCAATGCCTCTTATCTCACCTTACCATGACTCTCATTGCAGGTGCTCATGAAATAAAAGTCATAACACAAACATAAGGTCGAAAGTCACCCAATCTGCACGTCGTCCCACCACGGGATCTGCGATGCTTGCGGCCGTCGTCGCCGTGCTGGCGCTGTCGGCAGTTTTCGAATACGACGTCGTCGTGTACGACGGGACGAGCGGGGGCGTGATGGCTGCTGTGGCGGCGGGTCGGCGCGGGGCGCGGACGGTGCTGCTGTGCGCGTCGTGGCCGGCTTGCCACGACGAAGGCGGCCGGATCGTCGGCGGCATGAGCTCGAACGGGCTCGGCCAGACCGACATCGGCGACTACCCGCAGCTCATCGGAGGGCTTGCACTCGAGTTCTACCACCGGAACTGGCTGCACTACAACGAGACGGGGCGGCTGGCCGCGGACGCTGCCAGCTGCCGGCAACCCAGCCCGGCGTGCAACGCAACTTTTAACCTCGAACCGCACGTGGCGCAGGGCATTTTCGAAGCAATGCTCCGAGAATCGTCGGTGGACGTCGTCTACAACGGCACCCTCCTCCGCGTCGGCATGGCGGGATCTACCGTCTCAAACGTCACGATGACGACGGGTGACATTTACGCCGGGAAGGTGTTCGTCGACGCGGGCTACGAAGCCGATCTCCTCCACGCAGCCGGCGCCTCGTACACCGTCGGCAGAGAATCGCGGAGTCAGTACAACGAGTCTCTCGCTGGCAGGACTGCCGGCAATCCGGGTAATAACATGGACGCGGTTGTCAACCCGTACGCAGCCGCCGCCGGGGGGCCGCTGCTTGACTTCGTGGCGCCGCAGGACACAGAGGTTGCCGGCCAGCGTGACTCGCGCGTGCAGGCGTACAACTTCCGGTTGTGCCTGCAGCGCGTGCAGACCGGCGGCAGCCCCTTCCAGAGACCCTCTGGGTACCAAGACAGCGACTGGACGCTGCTCGCTCGGTACGCGACGGTCTGCGGCGCGGTCGGGAAAACCTGCCAGCTGGCGGCGCCGTCGTGCAACACCGCGGCCGTGCCGAACGGCAAGTTCGACATGAACAACTGCGGCGGCGTGTCGACGGACTTCGTCGGGATGTCGGCAGCGTACCCGGAAGCCGGCTGGGGCGAGCGGAAGAAGATCTGGGCGGCGCACAAGCAGTACACCCTCAGCCTGCTGTACGCGATGGCCCACCACCCAGGGGTCCCGGAGAGCTTCCGAAACACCACGCTGGAGTGGGGGTTTTGCCGCGGCGAGTTCAACGCAACCGCGGGTTTCCCGCCTGGTCTGTACGTTCGGGAGGCCCGCAGGTTGGTCGGAGACCGTGTGTTCACGCAGAACACGCCCGCGGAACAGAGGGGGTCTGATCTGGGGGATTTGTCCATCGGACTTGGAGGTTACAACTTCGACTCGCACAACGCGTACCGGTATGCGTGCGCGAACGTGAGCTCGTGCTCGCGGGGGCCGGAGGGTGTATTGCCTGGGCAGCCGTACGTGTGGCTGGAGGGAGACGTCGAGATAGCGCCCGGGCCGTACCAGATCCCCTACTGGGTGCTGCTGCCGAAGCGGGGCGAGGTCTCGAACCTCCTGGCGGCGGCCGCGCCTTCGGCGTCGCACGTTGGCATGTCGACGCTGCGCATGGAGCCGCAGTTCATGATCATCGGCCACGCGTGCGGCGCGGCGGCCGTCCTCGCCGCCAACGCCAGCGTCCCGGTGCAGCAAGTCAACACGTCGGCCCTCCACGCGACTCTCCTCGCTGACGGCCAGCTGCTGCGTATCCCTTGACCAACATAGTCGCCAAGCAATCGGGTAGAAAAGACCGCAACACCTTGTTGGATAAGATTCACACCGATACTCTCCCCACATGTAAACCGCTGAGCCGGTCCGTCCCTATCTCTTGAAACTGCATCGAAGTGCCTGCCGCTGTTTATCACAGTGAATCACGGGCCACCACGGTCTATCAGGTCCATCCCTAGTTCCTAGAGCTGCATCGAATTGCCCGGTGCTGTATTCTTCGGTCTATCACGGTCTATCAAGAGAAGATGGACCGGCTCAACCGCCACCTTCAAGATACACGCAGCCCTCTAAAAGAGGTCCTCCTGTTGCTGAAAGTCACCCAGCCAGCGTAAAACGTAGCCCCTTCTTTTATCCAGCCGTACACCTGATGGAGTTCTCTCAGCAACCTTCGTTGTGCCTCAAAGTGAAACTGTGAAGTGCGAGCTCGCGTGGGCCGGAGGGTGTCTTTGCCTGGGCAGCCGTACGTGTGGCTGGAGGGAGACGTCGGAGATAGCGCCCGGGCCGTACCGGATCCCGTACTGGGTGCTGCAGCCGAAGCGGGGCGAGGTCTCGAACCTGCTGGCGGGCGGCCGCGCCTTCGGCGTCGCACGTCGGCATGTCGACGCTGCGCATGGAGCCGCAGTTCATGATCATCGGCCACGCGTGCGGCGCGGCGGCCGTCCTCGCCGCCAACGCCAGCGTCCCGGTGCAGCAAGTCAACACGTCGGCCCTCCACGCGACTCTCCTCGCTGACGACCAGCTGCTGCGTATCCCTTGACCAACATAGTTGCCAAGCAATCGGGTTGTAAATTTAGCAAGCCGCCACTCAAAAATACTCGAGGGACTGCCTTGTGCTCATTTCGAAGGAGGCTAGAGGGGGAGAAAACAATACACTACAAAAGTGGGTCTTTTTAGTTGAACGCGTACGCCCGCCACTAAACCCAGATTTACCTGTGTTTCGTGTGTTGATCTATCGCAACTGGCAGTCTCCTCAAGCATTTCCTACAAAGCAGGTGCTTATACAAAAAGAAAAGACCGCAGCACCAACAAAGATACACACCGATACGTGTAAACCACCACCTTCGAGATACGCAGCTTTCTAAAAGAGGTCCACCTGTTGCTGAAAGACACCCAGCGCAAACGTAAGCCTTTCTTTTATCCAGCCGCACCCTGAAGGCTGTGTGAAGTTCTCTCAACAACTTTCGTTGTGCTTCAGTGTAATTGTGAAGTGTGTGTGAGGGCAGCCGTACGTGTGGTTGGAGGGAGACCGCAACTCTCCTCGCCGACGGCCAGCTGCTGCGTGGACCAATTGACCATAGTTGACAAGCGTAAACCTTAGTGAGCCGCCACTCAAAAAGAAAAGACGGAAGCCTTTTGTTGGATTCGATACACACGATACTCTCCCGACATGTAAACCGCCACCTTCGAGATACACGCAGCTCTCTAAAAGAGGTCCTCCTGTTGCTGAAAGTCGCCCAGCGCAAGCGTAACCCTTTCTTTTATCTAGCCGCACCTTGAAGGCTGAGTGAAGCTCTCTCTGTGCCTCAGTGAAACTTGCGTGGACCAGAGGGTGTCCTGCCTGGGTTGGAGGGAGACCGCAACTCTCCTCGCTGACGGCCAGCTGCTGCGTATCCCTTGACCAACAGCCACAATCAATCGGAAAATTTATTGAGTCGCACAAAAGGAAAAAAAGGCCAATACGTACGTCCATTCGGGATCGTCGGAAACACAAAAAGGCCAACAACAAAGATACACCCTGATACTCTCCCCACGCGCAAACCACCACCTTCAAGATTCACGTCGCCCGCGAAAGGGGTTCGACGAACACGTCAGCCCTCCACCCTCGTGTAACCACCACCCTTAACGCAGAGCACAAAGGATATCTTCCCATTTTGACGAAGGTTCCCCGGAGACCTTGACACCCCGGAGTTTCAAGCGAACTATCACTCTATATAGAGCCGCGCAGATAGTGCGATCGGAGCTGCGCACAGAAACTTTCGTTCCTCTTCCTCTCGCTTCTCTCTGGGCCCTCCAGGCTTGTTACGACAATCCCATGTTCCTGGTTCCCTGATAAAGGGTGCCCTGGATAACGGGTACCGGCCGGAAACCGGGGCCCCCCTTCGAAAAACTGTATCAACAAAATAGCAACAACAAAAAATACTCGACTTAGCTGCTTCGACTCCGAATGGAAGGGAGGACATACAGGACTTTGAGCTGTTGTGTTTGTCGTGTAGGGGTAGACCCGCATGACCTCACATCCGTTCAACAGGTGGTTCGGTAGTTACAACTTGGGATCCCTTCTGTTCTTCGTCGGGCAGCATCGTCGAGCATTTCCTTTCAAGCTGGCGCTTATGTAAAAAAAAAGGCCTGGCGAGAATCTACGTTCGGGCGACGCGACACGACGCTCTGGCAAATTACAGATGACTTCGCAGCGCGCAACGCCACCGTCATGAGAAGTGTATGCGAGCGGGTCTGCTACCAAGAGAACGCAGCAGAGTGGGCATCCCTGGCACAAGCATGAGTTAAAGTCAAGCCCAATACAGTAAAGCTTCTTATCCCAGCCCCCCCCCCGCCCACCGACCACGTGTAGCTGAACCTCACAAAACAAGCAAAAGGTCGAAAGACACCAATCTGTACGTCCCACGGGATCGTCGGAAACTCAAAACGTCTACGCTTTCACTGCCGTCGAACAGCTGGCAAAGAAAGAAACCAACGTCTCCCGCATTTTGTTCCCTGGCTGCTCCGCCACTCTTCTGACGCAATGCTCGCAACGCACATAAACCGGTCCATCCACCTCCTGGTAGGCTGTGAGGTACCGTCACGGTTTGAAGTTGGACTGCAGAGAATCTGTGGCGTCGGTCTGCTGCCGAATGTCCGACTGTCCTTTTTCGTCTATCACAAAACTCGTTGCAGGAAATGGTGGCGGGGTTGTCCGTTTGAGAATGCCGCTGAGTATGCGCGGAAACCTTTGGAGGCAAACCGAAAGGTAGTGCAAAAAGGTGGAAAAAGGATGCATTGCGACGCGCAAGATGAGTCGAAGCGGCGGGCGATGCTGCTGGGCCAGGACGTGATGCGGCTGGCCGCCGGCGAGACGACTCGGCGCGCGGACCGCGCCGCTGGCGACCCGGAGCCGCCGTAGCCGAGCAAAACCCGCGAAATCGGCGATCATCCAGATCGTGGCTACACCCAAACCACTTGTTACGAGAGAACAGGGTCCAGTCGTAATGTGTGGGGGTTCCTCAGATCGGAAACCGGAAACTCTCATCCTGGTAAGTCGTCTCTCTCTCTTTTCTCTCGTAATATGTCGTCATCACTGGAGGAACTCGTAGGGTCTAGTCAAAATGTGTGTTCATCACTTTAGCTCAACTGCTGACTCTACCATAAACCCGTTGCAGGAAATGGTGGTGGGGTCGTCCGTTTGAGAATGCCGCTGAGCATGCGCGGAAACCTTTGGAGGCAAACCGAAAGGTAGTGCAAAAAGGTGGATGAGTCGAAGCTGCCGGCGATGCTGCTGGGCCAGGACGTGATGCGGCTGGCCGCCGGCGAGACGACGGACCGCGCCGCCGGCGACGCGGAGCCGCCGAAGCCGAGCAAAACCCGCGAAATCGGCGATCATCCAGATACGGGCTATACCCAAACCACTTGTTACAAGAGGAGAACAGGGTCCAGTCGTAATGTGTGGGACTTCCTCAGATCGGAAACGGGAAACTCTCATTCCTGGTAAGTCGTCTCTCTCTCTTTTCTCTCGTAATATGTAGTCATCACTGGAGGAACTCGTAGGGTCTAGTCAAAATGTGTGTTCATCACTTTAGCTCAACTGCTGACTGTCCTTTTTCGTCTACCACAAAACCCGTTGCAGGAAATGGGAATGCCGCTGAGTATGCGCGGAAACCTTTGGAGGCAAACCGAAAGGTAGTGCAAAAAGGTGGAAAAAGGGATGCATTGCGACGCGCAAGATGAGTCGAAGCGGCGGGCGATGCTGCTGGGCCAGGACGTGATGCGGCTGGCCGCCGGCGAGACGACTCGGCGCGCGGACCGCGCCGCCGGCGACGCGAAGCCGCCGAAGCCGAGCAAACCCGCGAAATCGGTGATCATCCAGATACGGCTAAGCCCGTGGCCCAAACCACTCCAGGGTCCAGTCGTAATGTGTGGGACTTCCTCAGATCGGAAACCGGAAACTCTCATCCTGGTAAGTCGTCACTGGAGGAACTCGTAGGGTCTAGTCAAAATGTGGTTCATCACTTTAACTCAACTGCTGACTGTTCTTTTTCGTCTACCACAAAACCCGTTGCAGGAAATGGTGGTGGGGTCGTCCGTTTGAGAATGCCGCTGAGCATGCGCGGAAACCTTTGGAGGCAAACCGAAAGGTAGTGCAAAAAGGTGGAAAAAGGGATGCATTGCGACGCGCAAGATGAGTCGAAGCGGCGGGCGATGCTGCTGGGCCAGGACGTGATGCGGCTGGCCGCCGGCGAGACGACTCGGCGCGCGGACCGCGCCGCCGGCGATCCGGAGCCGCCGAAGCCGAGCAAACCCGCGAAAGTGGCACGCCGCCGCCCGAAGGCGATCGGGCACCCGACGCCGCCTGCGGGCGCCGCGCACAGGCCCCGCAAGCCGGCCCGTGGCACACACCTCGCGCAAGCCGCGCCGGCCGTCGATGCACCCTCCCTGGCCGCAGACACCGACGCCGCCTCCCTGTCGTTCGGAGACGCAAGCCAGGCTGCGGGCGGCTTTGCTGGCGCGACGCATCTGCTGCACATCCACGCAGGTGTCCTGCGGCAAACCCCCGCAGACGCGCAGTCCCTCCCGCCCCTTGACGACGCGGAAACAACTCTGCAACAGGAACTCCCGCTCGTCCAGCCGCAAGCAGTGGACCCACTGGAAGACGAGCACAACCTAGCAGCAGCCCGGCTTGAAGAGACGCAGGCGCTTGTGCACAAGTTGTGCAGGAGGCTGGCTGGCACCTTCAATTCCGAGCATGGGAAGTCGGACGCCGAGCACATTGAACACGCCGCCGACATGGTCCACGGAGACGGGCAGGAGCTGCCCCTGCTCCACAAGACGCTTCCGAAGCAGCACCGGCTGCTGATCCACGACGTGCAGCTTGCGAGCCTCAGGGCGGCGAAAAAAAGGCGCGAGCACTACCAGTCTCCGCGGCCCCAGCACTGCCGGTGCCGCGCGCCCTGCCAAGCCCACTGCGAAACGTGGCAGACGTCGTCGACGAGCGGCGAATCGAGTCTTCCTTCAGTGCTGAGCCGTCCCCTCGTCGCGTCCGAAACGCGCTCCCGCACGGAGGGCTACGTGCGGCCGCCTCCTCCTGCCACTGTTCCGTCTCAGGCGCGGGTGGACGATCGGCCTCGCTCCCGTGGGAGGCCCCTGCTTCAGATGGCGTCTCAACCGCTGCTGTCTGTCGCCAGCTTTCTTCCGCACGTCCCTGCGGCATTCAGGCGGGTGCCGAACCCGCGGCGCATACGTGTCCGGCGCCAAGTGCCGTGACGAGGGCTGCTGTCCGTGGCTTAAAGGACCACAAGGCGCAGAAGGGACCAGTGCGGCGTTGAACACATATATCCAGTCCGAGCACGTTCTTGCAATTCATCCTCCAGCCTCAGATAGGGCCAGTGCGGTGCTGTGCACGCAACCATTCCAGGCACGTCCTTGTTACCACCCCCCCCCGTTAGTGATGAGAACCTGGCTTGCTGAGGAGAGCCTGTGAACATTCAGGGCCTCGATCGTTTCGTTGTGGCTGTCATTTCCTCTGTCGGCCCCAAGGAATCTCTTGGGCAGGCGTCGTCAACGAGCGGCGAGTTTAGCTCTTCCATCAGTGCTCAGCCGTCCCCTCGTCGCGTCCGAAACGCGCTCCGCACGGAGGTCTAAGTGCGGCCGTCTCCTCCTGCCACTGTTCCGTCTCATGCGCGGGTGGACGATCGGCCTCGCTCCCGTGGGAGGCCCCTGCTTCAGCCGCTGCTGTCTGTCGCCAGCTTCCTTCCGCACGTCCCGGCGCATACGTGTCCGGCGCCAAGTGCCGTGCCGAGGGCTGCTGTCCGTGGCTTAAAGGCCACACGGCGCAGAAGGGACCGGTGCGGCGTTGACCACATATCCATTCCAAGCACGTTCTTGCAATCCACCCCCCCGTTAGTGGTGAGAACCTGGCGTGCTGAGGAGAGCCTAGGGCCTCGATCGTTTCGTTGTGGTTGTCATTTCCTCCATCAGACTCAAGGAATATCTTCGACAGACGTCGACAACAAGCGGCGAGTTTAGTCTTCCATCAGTGCTCAGCCGTCCGAAACGCGCTCTCGCACGGAGGGCTACGTGCAGCCGTCTCCTCCGCCCCTGTTCCGTCTCAGGCGCGGGTGGACGATCGGCTTCGCTCCCGTGGGAGGCCCCTGCTTCAGATGGCGTGTCAACCGCTGCTGTCTGTCGCCAGCTTCCTTCCGCACGCCCGGCGGCATTCAGGTGGGCTCCGAACCCGCGGCGCATACGTGTCCGGCGCCAGGTGTCGTGACGAGGGCGGTCGGTGCATTTGAGGCAGCTGCTGTCACAGTTTCACGGAGGGAGTTGATGCACCGCGAAAGTCGATAAAAGAGTTTGGGTTAGAATGCAAAGAATCTGAGGATAATCTGCATCGATAAGAGAACTTCACACAGCCTTCAGGGTGTGGTTGGTTCAAAGAAACAGTCAAGTTTTTGGTCAAGTGCTAGCATTTGCAAAGACGTCTTCTTACTTCTCCCTTTCTTCAAGGCAGTTCTCGTCAGACAATACGAAGAGCAGAAACTCCTTGTGTACATACCTGCTCCCACACTCACATCGCTGTGCTGTTTGCAGACACTCAGGTTCCGCGCTGATCATGGTCCTTATGTGTGCGACACGGCGCAGACGGAACCAGCGCGGCGTTGAGCACACATCCATTCCGAGCACGTTCTTGCAATCCACCCTCCAGCCTCACATAGGACCCGTGCGATGCTGTGCCCGCAACCATTCCAAGCACGTCCTTGTTACCCCCGTTAGTGATGAGAACCTGGCGTGCTGAGGAGAGCCTGCGAACAGTACCTGTCTCCAGGGCCTCGATCGTTTCGTTGTGGCTGTCATTTCCTCCATCAGCCCCAAGGAATCTCTTGGCAGACGTCGTCAACAAGCGGCGAGTTTAGTCTTCCATAAGTGCTCAGCTGTTCCATCGTAGCGTCCGATGGTCGGTAGGAATCTCATTGCCCATTCATTGTGCGTCTTTGATTAGAAGGCGAGGCATTGGGTTAGGGTGACACAGACTCCCCACTTGACCTGATCTCACTGCGTTGACATTCAGGGTGCTCGCTTGCGAAGGGAGCTACACGCGCATCTGCTCCCTCTGGCACGGACTTACGATCCCTGCGAGTCTGCGAAGAGAACCGGTTTCCAGGTCTTCAGTAATTTCGTCGTCGCAGGTGTCGTTTTGTCCGTGCTCGGTGCGGCAGGGTGCATCGGTCAATAAACGGCGAATCGTATCACCACCCGTCTCCTCGTAGCTTCCGAAAGACGCCCTCTCGCGGTGCTTGCTGTACACGGGGTCTTCGGTCGCGTGCGGGCACGAGTCCGACGACGAGTACCGTCCCCTGCTCCGCCACCACGTAGTAATACGTATACACCATCATGGGTATACAGGTACTCTGTATGTAGTGTGTAGGTCCGTATACACCATCATGGGTATACAGGTACTCTGTATGTAGTGTGTAGGTCCGTATACACCATCATGGGTATACAGGTACTCTGTATGTAGTGTGTAGGTCCGTATACACCATCATGGGTATACAGGTACTCTGTATGTAGTGTGTAGGTCCGTATACACCATCATGGGTATACAGGTACTCTGTATGTAGTGTGTAGGTCCGTATACACCATCATGGGTATACAGGTACTCTGTATGTAGTGTGTAGGTCCGTATACACCATCATGGGTATACAGGTACTCTGTATGTAGTGTGTAGGTCCGTATACACCATCATGGGTATACAGGTACTCTGTATGTAGTGTGTAGGTCCGTATACACCATCATGGGTATACAGGTACTCTGTATGTAGTGTGTAGGTCCGTATACACCATCATGGGTATACAGGTACTCTGTATGTAGTATGTAGGTACGTACACCAGCATGGGTACAGGGTACTCTGTAGGTAGTATGTGGGTACGTATACACCGTAGTACGATGGTGTGTAGATATCATCACCTCCAGGATGACCCCCGGATGGCCGGCACCCGGAGCTCGAAGACGGGATCGACGAGGGCGCTCGGTCCGTTAGTCAGTGGACGGAGGCAGCATACACACAGGCGCTACATCGCTGCCCTGCCGGAGTCCGACGGACAGCCATCTGCTCCTGCTCCCCTCCCGCCTCTCGGGCACGCACGATCCCCCTGCCTGCGAACCACCGTCTTCAGGACCTCAGCATTCCTGTCAGGCCCAGTGCGTCTTTTGCCAAGCAACGTCAACAAGCGGCGACCGAGTCTTCACAAAATTTCCTTTTTGCACTCCCTCTCCCAGGCTTCTTTTCTGGAGTTGTGGGGATTCCACCCGAGGCCGGAACCAAGCGGGGTGGGGGAGAAGTTGAGGACAAATAATTTTTGCGATGAAGAACTAAACCCGCCCCCGCGAATTTGCGTCCGAAACACGCCGTCGCGGAGGTTGCTGTACGACCATCTGCTCCTGTTTCTGCCTCTCTGGCACGGGCTCACTGGGGTGAGACCAGTACCCCCTGCTTCCTGCAATACATCCCTCATTGTGGCACCTGTCTGCTCCGTGCTTCACCTTCAGGCCCTGCCTACCGTGCACTGATGGATAGCTACCGTGTGATACAACTCCCTATGTAGCAGCTGTCTGCTCCGTGATTCACCTCCGGCTGCCCAGCTTGCACTGATAGATAGTTACTCTGTGATACAACCCCCCTATGTGGCAGCTGTCTGTCCGTGGTTCACCTTCTGGGCTTGCCCAGCTTGCACTGACGGCTAGTGTGTCACCCGGCTTTCTTCCGTGTGTCCCGGCTATTTCGACGATTTTTTACCTGAGCGCCAGCTTGAAAGGAAATGCTCGACGATGCTGCCCGACAAAGAACAGAAGGGATCCCAAGTGCTGTAACTACCGAACCACGTGTTGAACAGACGTGAGGTCATGCGGGTCTACCCCTACACGACAAACCACACCAACACAACAGGTCAAACGTCCTGAGTGAGAAAGCAAACACACGGTGGTGTAAGCGAAGAACAAATCATACTGTGTTTGTATTGTATTTTCCCCTCAACCTCTATATTTCCCCCCTTCCATTCGGAGTCGAAGCAGCAACGTCGAGTATTTTCAGCCCGCGGCACACACAGTGCCGTGACGCTGCCCCACACTACGCCGGCCGGGCGCACGCGTAAATGAGTCTGTGTCGTTGTTTGTGCGAAGTTTGACATTGGCAACCAACGCTTCCCAAGCAGCAACTTCCTCCGGCATTATTGAGCAAGGAGTCAAAAAAGTTCTTTCTCTTTTGATCAGTACCTAGTACTACCTACCCCTTCCCCATCCCTTTGCCCCCGCGTATTAGCCCGCTTCGAGCTAAAATCAGGTGGGGCTTATCCACAGCAGGCGAGCCAGACACCGAACACATCGCAACTTTGAACGTCTTGGATTTCGATTCTTCGTTATTTGCGAGTGCATGGCAAATCGTGTTTGCATGCAGACATTTTCCTGCCACTTTCAAAGCAAGCAGGGGCCTTAAGCGTGTCCCTCGATGTTGTGTCTGCTGTCGCAGCAGACCGCATCATTTGCCGTATTTCTCGTCGTGCACGTATAAGCCCCGCAGCCCCCGCTTTGCGAAAAAATCCTGGCTCAAGCATGAATTAAAATCTAGCCCGATACAGTAGAGCTTCCTATCCAACCCCCCCCCCCCCCCCCCCCCCCCTAGGGCAGTGAAGCTGGTAAACGTTGAGTAAACGCGTTTACTCCAAAATGAGTAAACGTAAACGTTTATAAACGGTAAACGTTTACGTTTACTCGCGGTAAACGTTTACTCGCCTACAGAGCACGGTTAGACCATACTTGGCCTCCTGGCGCAACCCATGTTCCATCAGGCTGTCCATCTCTTTTATGGCGTTGTCAAGCATCACCCCACCGAGTTCTTCGGGCGTTGGGGGGTGTACTCATCGTGTGCTGATAGCCCGCACAGGACTGAAACCATGGTCAGGAACGAACGACTAGTAGCCTTGTTAAACCCGATGGCTTCTTCATAGAAGAAGTCCCTGATGGCTTCGTGGGCGTCCACTGCAGTGGTCGCTCGAGTGAGGAATGGCACCATGTCCAGCTGCTTCGTCTTGGCTTTCTCGGTTTTTCTTCTGCTGCCTTCAGCTTGACGACGAAGGCGGGTGTGTGCTACCACCATGGGATCTTTTGGGGCGCAGCCGCCAATGCCGCTGCCTTGGCCGAGCAGGTGCTCAGCAGAGGCGGTGGAGAAGGCCTTATCGCAGAACTTGCAGGTTACCTTGTGCATCTTCGATCCGGGTACGTGAATGTCACCCCCTCCCAGGCGTCTCCTTTGCGCTTGTTCGCCATTTGTGGCGAAAGGTGCGTCTGGATACTTTGCTTAGTCGCTCCTCTTTCCTGATAGATTGCATTTCCAGTGGATGCCGCCCTTGATACAGTATACGCTTACACAACGCTTACACAACGTTTACTCAACGTTTACTCAACGTTTACTCCAAAATGAGTAAACGTAAACGTTTATAAACGGTAAACGTTTACCGTTTACCTGGAACACTGCCCTAGGGGGCGCGACTCAGGCCTTTTTACGTGGGGCCAAATGTGTATTTTATTATTGGCGCTGTTTTTCCGTGCTTTTAGGGAATCCCGGGGTGGTTTTGAATCCGCAGTAGCTCTCTGATGGAGTATGACCCCAAAATTGGTGAGAATGGCGCCCGGAATGACCAGCGAATGCAAAAAAGAGCAAAAAACAGGCATATTGGGCGCTCCCTGAAACCGGGCAGAAATGACCTATTTTCAGGCTGAGCAGCCCGGAACCGTGTTTAAGTGCACGAAACCACAGAAAAAAAACCCAGAATGTGTTCCCGGGCCCTCGCGTGTGGTCATCGGTGCCCAGCGACCCTGTTCTGAGGTCAGAGAAGACCCGGAACGTGCTCGGTACGTGCCCGGTACAAGCCCAGTACAGCCCGGTACGTGCCCACTTTCGTTTCGCGCACTTTAACACGGTTCCGGGCTGCTCAGCCTGAAAATAGGCCATTTCTGCCCGGTTTCAGGGAGCGCCCAATATGCCTATTTTTTGCTCTTTTTTGCATTCGCTGGTCATTCCGGGCGCCATTCTCACCAATTTTGGGGTCATACTCCATCAGAGAGCTGCTGCGGATGCAAAACCACCCCGGGATTCTCTAAAAGCACGGTATAACAGCGCCAATAATAAAATACACAGGGTTTCTACCAGGAGTCGCGCCCCCTACCCCCCCCCCGCCCACCGACCACACGCACCAAGCTGAACCTCACAAACAAACAAACAAAAAGGTCGAAAGACACCAGTCTGTACGTCCCACGGGATCGTCGGAAACACCAAAAACACCGATTTTCTGGCGGGGTTTAAACATACTAACAGATCAGCGGATCGCCACGTGCCGGACTTAACCTGTTTCACGAGCAAGACCGGCCAAAACCTAGGACCTTGGGGGGCAGCAACTCCCTGCTACAGTGTGTGGGTGTCTGGGTTTTCCCCCCGATACTGGTCCAAAACCTAGGACCTTGGGTGGCAGCACCATCGTCTTCCGCCCGCCCCCCCGCCGGCATGCTATTACTTTACCGATTCAACCGTTTTGTCTGTCTGGGAGGCAGGCAAAGCATCCACCGCCAATTTCTGCTTTCGCGCCCAAAGAAGTCAGAAACTAGTTGCCTTTACATGCTTGTTAGCACTTTCCAATCTTTTTTTTTTTTTTTTTTTTTTTTTTGTATAAGCACCTGCTTTGTAGGAAATACTTGAGGAGGCTGCCAGGTGCAAAGATCAAAGGAGGTAAATGTGCTGTAGCCCACAGGTGAATCTGGGTTTAGTGGCGGGCGTAAGCGTTCAACAACAAAGACCCATTTTGTAGTTGTATTGTTTCTCCCCCTCTAGCCTCCTTCGAAGTAAGCACAAGGCAGCCCCTCGAGTATTTTTTTGCGAGGTTTTGCCCGGGGACGTGCATGCTTTGCAACGCAGGCTGAGAAGACTGCTGCTGCTGCTGCTTCGGCCTTGCTGGTACTACTGATCAGGGGTTACGTTATGCTATTTCCATCAGCTATTCCTGGGGTTTGCCGTCAAATACACCATTGCAGCGTGGTCGTGCAAAGGAGCGCCATGCACATTATTAGGCTGGGACGGGAATTGCCACGTTTCCCCCTTCCAAAAACCAGTTTTAGCCCAAAGCCGATTTTAGAAAAAAACCGAGAAACCGACCGACAGAGTCCCTGCTGCAGATCCAGCGTTTGCTTCGGCTGGGCCGCCTCGGCTGCAACCACCGACGAGAGTTATGCTTGAATAATCTTTTTGCGCATTCCCGGGTTTCCCAGTCTTGACCGTCAGATCCACCAAACGCAGCTGCCAGTTGCGAAATCTCAAATGTATAGTATTATATTGTGGTACACTTCAGCCAACGCAGGACCTTCGCTCGTCTTCCGAAGGATGAAGATCCCGAAAATGTTACGGTAGTGTAGTGGACTACCGTGGCTGTAACGGGTAACGGGGAATTAGGGTTCGATTCCGGAGAGGGAGCCTGAGAAACGGCTACCACATCTAAGGATGGCAGCAGGTACGCAAATTGCCCAATAGCAACACTGCTGAGGCAGCGAAGAGAAATAGCCTCGACACGTACTTAGTACGTTAGAAGCAATGGATGATATCTAAACCTGTCAATGAACACAATTGGCAGCGGCGAAATGCGGAATCTTGCAGTATTGTTTCCACAACATCCAGCCCTCAAGGGAATCGCCCTTCCAAATTGAGAGTCTTTGCAGACTTAGGTGAGTGGGTCTTCCGCATCCGGAGCGAGCCTTACCTGGGGACAGGCACATCGCGCCCCTCCACCTGAACTACTGGTTGCTCCGGGCGGGACACAGCACGGATAAAGCAGAGTTCAAGAAGCTTGGGCTCACCAAGATGGACATCACCGAGGGTCCACAAAAGGGGCCATGTGGAACGAACCATCCCTCTGAGGGAGTTGATGCACCACGAAAGTCGATTAGAGACAGCCTTCGGGAAGGAGGTAAATGTGCTGTAGCCAGACAAAACCCGGGTTTAGTGGCGGGCGCAAGCGTTCAAAGCATAAGCATTCAACAAAAAAGACCCATGGTGGTGCACTTGTAGTTTGTGCTGTTTCTCCCCCCCCCCCCTTCACTAAATCCGCGGTTACATAACCTGGCCTCAGTGGTGCAAGCACCACGCGCTCTTCAAACCCAAGAAACATTTCCCCCCCTCGATACACGGTTGTAGAGGCCTTCTCCCTGCGACGGATTCGCCTGTGCTCTAGTAGCACGGGTGGTCCTGGCTGTGACGAGCTACGAACAGCCGCCTGACAAACCAGACTCACACCGCAGCCCTGTCTGCAGACACTCAGGTTCCACGCTGATGATGCTCCGCCTTCTGTGTCCGTGGCTTAAAGGACCGAAACACGGCGCAGACGGAACCAGTGCGGTGTTGAGCACATACCCATTCCAAGCACGTTCTTGCAATCCCCCTCGAGACTCCTTCGAAATAAGCAAATGGGACAGCCCCTCGAGCATTCTCTTCCACCACCGGGAAACAGCCCTAGCAAAACCCCTGCTGCTGATCCAGCGTTGCTGCGGCTGGCCCGGTCTCTGCCGCAACCACTGTTTTCAATCGTCGTCTTTGTGTACTTAAGCCGAAAATGGGTGAATTTTGCTCGTTTCAACCAAAAATTCCCCGCGTCTTCCATGCGCTGCTTCTCCTCGAGTTCGAGGATGCCGAGGTTGCATCAACAACTTTGCTCTCGCACGCCTCGCGCCTTTTCCAAGGATTTCTTTTTTTTTCTCTATGGTCCGGCTGCACATTTCTTTCCTTTTAATAATCTTCCCTTTGTGTAGTAGCTGGCCACCAGGCTCGCGAGGAGGAAGTTTTTGTCTAGTTCGGTTTATTCGAGGCATGAAGGTCTACAGTCGCGAAAACGCGCTGTAGCAATAATGACCTCTTTGCGGGTCATTTTCCGAGGATCGAAGTTGAGTTGCAGAGAAAGCCGCTGGGCACTGCCTGAGGGCGGACCAGCCAGCTTCGAGCGTGCTTCTTGCAACGACGCGTCGAAAGAAGAAACGCGGTCAACCTCCGCTTTATTATCTCGATGTGCTCCAACACGACCTCGGCATGTCGAACACGGAGGAGATCCGGGAGCTGATGGCAGACAGGGTAGCGTGGGACGCGAAGGTCCAGCGGGTGGTGGGGGCCACCAGGCAGAGAACCGTGCGGCCGCCGCGGAAGACGCGGAAAGACATGAAGGCAAGTGGGACCGGATCTGGACGACCCCCGGAAGCGCGTGATCGCGCAGGCTGCGCGGCGCATGCGCAAGGTTAATGCGGTGAAGCACATCGACCAACTCATTTGTGCGGCACCGACCTGCCACGTTCAAGCTTGCTCCGACCACTGCGCTCATGACGGCAGCCCCATCCTGAAGTGCAAATACTGCCGACGCGTCACTGCTGCTGTGTGCGCTCGGATTGGCGCCGCTCAAGCGCGGCCACCTTAAGTCACTCGTTTGTTTGTACAGATTGCTCCGTTCTTCTCCCTGACTTGTTCCCGGATTAGGATGCCACATACTACTACTACTACTACGCACCGGAGTCAAACAGTACGCGGCGAAAGGAGCGACCGAGGCATGACACGACGCGTGCAAAGAGGTAGTCTGTAGCGGCTTGTGCAGTCTATCGTCACAGATTGTTGCTGCATAACAAGTTCAAACTACTAACTGTTATTCCACCTGGTCCAGGCTCCTGGTAAGTTCCCCGAAACTCCCCGACACTTCCTCGAAAAAGGAATTCCTACCCTATATTCCTGGAGAGCGTTCGTTTGCCTTTGTGGAGTTCCCAACGATGGATCGCAAAACTCCCCTAAACTCCCCGAGATTTTGGTCTAGACCAGGTGGTTATCATTCGACCTCCCCCCCCCTTTAAAGTCGACGAGCTACGAACAGCCGCGTGACAAACCAGACTCACACCGCAGTCCTGTCTGCAGACACTCAGGTTCCGCGCCTTATGTGTCCGTGGCTTAAAGGGCCGAAACACGGCGCAGACGGGACCAGACATTGCGAACCCGCTGCAAAAGGTCAAACACGCCGCCGTCCACTAAACGGTGCCGTCGCGCGGCTGCTGGCGCCGGACGTCCCGTTTGACGACGTTTCCCGGCCCGATGGCGAGGCCCTTGACCCGCAGACTCGACGAGCGAGAGGACCCCGGACTCCAAGAGAACAGAAAACGCAGGCCAGAACCCTCATTCTGCTGGTTCAAAATGCAAAGAAACGCAGGCTGGAACTTTCATTTTAGTAGTGGGGCGACCCGAGATACCCCCCAGATGGTCCCTGCACTCTACTCTCTCTCATTTTCTCTTGTCTGGGGTGGACATGGGCCAGCATTTAGTTCTGTCGCGGGGGTTCAAACATCAAGAACGAACGCAGGCCAGTATTGGGGACAGGCGGCGGGGAGGGGATCCAACGGCAGGCCGATGGCGGAGCGCAAGCGGCCCACCCGCAAGCGCGCGGCCGGCGCGAACGGCGGCCCCGGTGCCGCCGACCCGCCCGCGATGAAGGTGCAGAAGACCGCGGACAGCCGCGTGCCGGCGGCGACCGTTTGGCGGACGGCGGCCCCGCGAAGCGCGGGGGGCGTGGTTGACGGTCTGCAGCGGGTTCTGCATCAGCTTGGTCAGCAGGCCCCACCTCTTCGCGGCGTACTCCGCAAGCTGGCGAACTCCCGCGGCTGCTGCTGCTGCTGTTGCTGCTGCTGCTGCTCGCGCCGGACGTCCCGATGACGACGTTTCCCGGCCCACCAGAAGCGGGCGTCGACGCCGTCCTTGTTGCGCACCCAGCTCAGGTTTGAGCACAGCGACTCGACCTGCCGCTGCTTGTCGGCCCCAGCGGCTTTCCCGAAGCGGAACGGGGGCGGCTCCGCCGGCGGGCCGGCCGAGTTGGGGTTCCCCACGGCTCGGCTCCCCGACTGAGAGCCGCAGCCGTAGATCAACGCTCGTCTGGACGGAGACTTGACCGACTAGCTGGCCTTCGTTGCCATTTGGACCCTGGACTCCAAGATCAAAGAAAACGCAGGCCAGAACCTCATTCTGCGGGTTCAAAATGCAAAGAAACGCAGGCTAGACTTTCATTTTCTCCCCGGAGAGATGGTCCCTGCGCTCTACTCTCTCTCTCTCATTTTCTTTTGTCTGGGGTGGACATGGGCCAGCATTTAGTTCTGTCGCGGGGGTTCAAACATCAAGAACAAACGCAGGCCAGTATTGGGGACAGGCGGCGGGGAGGGGATCCAACGGCAGGCCGATGGCGGAGCGCAAGCGGCCCACCCGCAAGCGCGCGGCCGGCGCGAACGGCGGCCCCGGTGCCGCCGACCCGCCCGCGATGAAGGTGCAGAAGACCGCGGACAGCCGCGTGCCGGCGGCGACCGTTTGGCGGACGGCGGCCCCGCGAAGCGCGGGGGGCGTGGTTGACGGTCTGCAGCGGGTTCTGCATCAGCTTGGTCAGCAGGCCCCACCTCTTCGCGGCGTACTCCGCAAGCTGGCGAACTCCCGCGGCTGCTGCTGCTGCTGTTGCTGCTGCTGCTGCTCGCGCCGGACGTCCCGATGACGACGTTTCCCGGCCCACCAGAAGCAGAAGCGGGCGTCGACGCCGTCCTTGTTGCGCACCCAGCTCAGGTTTGAGCACAGCGACTCGACCTGCCGCTGCTTGTCGGCCCCAGCGGCTTTCCCGAAGCGGAACGGGGGCGGCTCCGCCGGCGGGCCGGCCGAGTTGGGGTTCCCCACGGCTCGGCTCCCCGACTGAGAGCCGCAGCCGTAGATCAACGCTCGTCTGGACGGAGACTTGACCGACTAGCTGGCCTTCGTTGCCATTTGGACCCTGGACTCCAAGATCAAAGAAAACGCAGGCCAGAACCTCATTCTGCGGGTTCAAAATGCAAAGAAACGCAGGCTAGACTTTCATTTTCTCCCCGGAGAGATGGTCCCTGCGCTCTACTCTCTCTCTCTCATTTTCTTTTGTCTGGGGTGGACATGGGCCAGCATTTAGTTCTGTCGCGGGGGTTCAAACATCAAGAACAAACGCAGGCCAGTATTGGGGACAGGCGGCGGGGAGGGGATCCAACGGCAGGCCGATGGCGGAGCGCAAGCGGCCCACCCGCAAGCGCGCGGCCGGCGCGAACGGCGGCCCCGGTGCCGCCGACCCGCCCGCGATGAAGGTGCAGAAGACCGCGGACAGCCGCGTGCCGGCGGCGACCGTTTGGCGGACGGCGGCCCCGCGAAGCGCGGGGGGCGTGGTTGACGGTCTGCAGCGGGTTCTGCATCAGCTTGGTCAGCAGGCCCCACCTCTTCGCGGCGTACTCCGCAAGCTGGCGAACTCCCGCGGCTGCTGCTGCTGCTGTTGCTGCTGCTGCTGCTCGCGCCGGACGTCCCGATGACGACGTTTCCCGGCCCACCAGAAGCAGAAGCGGGCGTCGACGCCGTCCTTGTTGCGCACCCAGCTCAGGTTTGAGCACAGCGACTCGACCTGCCGCTGCTTGTCGGCCCCAGCGGCTTTCCCGAAGCGGAACGGGGGCGGCTCCGCCGGCGGGCCGGCCGAGTTGGGGTTCCCCACGGCTCGGCTCCCCGACTGAGAGCCGCAGCCGTAGATCAACGCTCGTCTGGACGGAGACTTGACCGACTAGCTGGCCTTCGTTGCCATTTGGACCCTGGACTCCAAGATCAAAGAAAACGCAGGCCAGAACCTCATTCTGCGGGTTCAAAATGCAAAGAAACGCAGGCTAGACTTTCATTTTCTCCCCGGAGAGATGGTCCCTGCGCTCTACTCTCTCTCTCTCATTTTCTTTTGTCTGGGGTGGACATGGGCCAGCATTTAGTTCTGTCGCGGGGGTTCAAACATCAAGAACAAACGCAGGCCAGTATTGGGGACAGGCGGCGGGGAGGGGATCCAACGGCAGGCCGATGGCGGAGCGCAAGCGGCCCACCCGCAAGCGCGCGGCCGGCGCGAACGGCGGCCCCGGTGCCGCCGACCCGCCCGCGATGAAGGTGCAGAAGACCGCGGACAGCCGCGTGCCGGCGGCGACCGTTTGGCGGACGGCGGCCCCGCGAAGCGCGGGGGGCGTGGTTGACGGTCTGCAGCGGGTTCTGCATCAGCTTGGTCAGCAGGCCCCACCTCTTCGCGGCGTACTCCGCAAGCTGGCGAACTCCCGCGGCTGCTGCTGCTGCTGTTGCTGCTGCTGCTGCTCGCGCCGGACGTCCCGATGACGACGTTTCCCGGCCCACCAGAAGCAGAAGCGGGCGTCGACGCCGTCCTTGTTGCGCACCCAGCTCAGGTTTGAGCACAGCGACTCGACCTGCCGCTGCTTGTCGGCCCCAGCGGCTTTCCCGAAGCGGAACGGGGGCGGCTCCGCCGGCGGGCCGGCCGAGTTGGGGTTCCCCACGGCTCGGCTCCCCGACTGAGAGCCGCAGCCGTAGATCAACGCTCGTCTGGACGGAGACTTGACCGACTAGCTGGCCTTCGTTGCCATTTGGACCCTGGACTCCAAGATCAAAGAAAACGCAGGCCAGAACCTCATTCTGCGGGTTCAAAATGCAAAGAAACGCAGGCTAGACTTTCATTTTCTCCCCGGAGAGATGGTCCCTGCGCTCTACTCTCTCTCTCTCATTTTCTTTTGTCTGGGGTGGACATGGGCCAGCATTTAGTTCTGTCGCGGGGGTTCAAACATCAAGAACAAACGCAGGCCAGTATTGGGGACAGGCGGCGGGGAGGGGATCCAACGGCAGGCCGATGGCGGAGCGCAAGCGGCCCACCCGCAAGCGCGCGGCCGGCGCGAACGGCGGCCCCGGTGCCGCCGACCCGCCCGCGATGAAGGTGCAGAAGACCGCGGACAGCCGCGTGCCGGCGGCGACCGTTTGGCGGACGGCGGCCCCGCGAAGCGCGGGGGGCGTGGTTGACGGTCTGCAGCGGGTTCTGCATCAGCTTGGTCAGCAGGCCCCACCTCTTCGCGGCGTACTCCGCAAGCTGGCGAACTCCCGCGGCTGCTGCTGCTGCTGTTGCTGCTGCTGCTGCTCGCGCCGGACGTCCCGATGACGACGTTTCCCGGCCCACCAGAAGCGGGCGTCGACGCCGTCCTTGTTGCGCACCCAGCTCAGGTTTGAGCACAGCGACTCGACCTGCCGCTGCTTGTCGGCCCCAGCGGCTTTCCCGAAGCGGAACGGGGGCGGCTCCGCCGGCGGGCCGGCCGAGTTGGGGTTCCCCACGGCTCGGCTCCCCGACTGAGAGCCGCAGCCGTAGATCAACGCTCGTCTGGACGGAGACTTGACCGACTAGCTGGCCTTCGTTGCCATTTGGACCCTGGACTCCAAGATCAAAGAAAACGCAGGCCAGAACCTCATTCTGCGGGTTCAAAATGCAAAGAAACGCAGGCTAGACTTTCATTTTCTCCCCGGAGAGATGGTCCCTGCGCTCTACTCTCTCTCTCTCATTTTCTTTTGTCTGGGGTGGACATGGGCCAGCATTTAGTTCTGTCGCGGGGGTTCAAACATCAAGAACAAACGCAGGCCAGTATTCGGGACAGGCGGCGGGGAGGGGATCCAACGGCAGGCCGATGGCGGAGCGCAAGCGGCCCACCCGCAAGCGCGCGAACGGCGGCCCCGGCGCCGCCGACCCGCCCGCGATGAAGGTGCAGAAGACCGCGGACGGCGAGCAGCCGCAACGGCAGCGGCAGCAGGGGCAGAAGCCGTCGGAAGCAGCCGCGGCGGCGGCGCCTTCCGAGCGGCATGCGGACATGCCCGCGTCGGCGAAGGAGTTCGTGCTGAACGGGGGCCTGCAGCAGCCGCGGGAGTTCGCCAGCTTGCGGGAGTACGCCGCGAAGAGCGGCCGCTTCCTGAGGGTCGACGACACGTGGGTCGACGCGGTGCACGGCACCCCGCCCCTCCCGGCGAGCGGCCTGTGGGGCCTGCTGACCAAGCTGATCCAGAACCCGCTGCAGACCGTCAACCACGCCCCGCGCTTCGCGGCGGCCGTCCACCAAACGGTCGCCGCCGGCGCGCGGCTGCTCGCGCCGGACGTCCCGATGACGACGTTTCCCGGTCCGATGGCGAGGCCCTTGACCCGCAGACTCGACGAGCTGGTCAAAAAGCACCAGTACTGGCTGACCGAGAAGTCAGACGGCCTCCGCGTCATGCTGCAGACGCGGTTCGTCCCACACTTCCCGCGGTGGTCCATCCAAACGGCGAACGGGCTGCGGCCCCTGTTTTTGTACGACGCGATCCTCCTTGAATACGCCCGGGAATCGATGGCCAAGGCGGGCGCGGAGGTGTCGTCATTCGGGATGCCGCTGTCCAAGGGACTGCGGGGCGAGCAACGCCTTGCGTTGAAGGTCAGACGCGAGCCGCAGGGCGAGCTGTTGTACCTCGTCGACGAGGAAAGCAAGCGGGAGGCGCCGATGCTGCGCAGCCGAGAACCGGGGTACGGGTTTGCGTACGCGATCGACCGGAGCATGGACGTCTTCCTTCTGCTGGACGATTTCACGGTCCCGGGGAAGTCCGTTCTGCTCGACGGGGAGTTGACGCACAATTTGCTGGTCGACAAAACGCAGTTTCTGATATACGACATCGTCAGCGAAGAGAACGTGGGCGGACCGGACGCGTTGTCGTTCGCGGCGGCGGCGCAGGCGACGCTGTACGGCAGCCAGAACATGTCGGTGAGGGTCGCGGCGATGGCGGCTGTCGCGAAGGAGCAGCGGGACTTCTTCGCGAAGGTAAACCACGCGCCGTTCATCGAGATGCGGGCGAAGAGATTTTACGCCGCCCGCGAGGCGCCGGCGCTGCTCGCGAAGATCCGGAAGGAAGGCCCGTCGTACATCTACAACGGAGAGAACCACAACGACGGCGTCGTGCTGACCCCGGAGCGCGGAGACCTCATCCAATTCCGCCCGGGGACGTCCCTTCACCTCCTCAAGTACAAATTCCCCGACATGCTGACGGTTGACTGGCAGGTGCGGTTCTGCCGAGAAGTCAGCACGACCAAGCTCTGGACGCTGGCGTATCTCGTAAAAGACCGAGACGGCACCACGAAGGAGTGGTACGAAGAGCACGCTGACTTCAAAACGGCGCCGCTGAAGCTGTACCAATCCTGCAAGCCCCCCGCGACGGATCGGGCCGTCATCGCCGAGTGCCGGTACCTTCCCCCGTCGGGCTACTGGGCGGTGAAGCACATCCGCGAGGACAAAACGAACGCGAACTCGTACTTGACAGCGTCGAGTGTGCTCGAATCGGTCGCTGAGCAGTACACGACGCAAGACCTGCTGGACACCGCTGCCGTGTCGCCGGACGGGAGTCTCGATGATTCTGTTGTCCGGAAACCCGTATTCGTCTCCCCCCCGGTCGGGTTGGCGGAACAAGGGCAGGCCGCCGCCGACTGGCGGTCGCCGAGGGCGACGTTCATCCTGAGGACGCACAAGGACCCGCGGTCGGCGGACCCCAACGTGCGGCGGCTGACGCTGCAGATCCGGACCAAAACGTCCCGCTACCACCACCCGCGCTCGTTCGCGTACGTGAGCGCCGACGAAACCTTCGGCTTGAGCTGCCCCTGCCCGAACTTACACCCTGATTCGCAGTTGCTGCCGCTTCTGTACATAGAGGTGGCGAATAACGGGGGTTGTGCGAGCTGGTCGGAAACGTGCTGCGAGGCTAAGTTCGTGCCGGCGTGTGGCCGGTGGGAGATCTTGTACGTCGGGCGGTCGCCCCGGCTGAAGGACCAGGCCGGCATCCGCAACCTCCTGTTCCACCTGGAGGAGACCTGCCAGAAGGGCCCGTCGCCGTACAAGGCGCCCAGTCAGGGTGTCGTATCCGTCCGCGGCGCGCTGGTGGCGTCGGACAAGCACTACGCGGCGAAGGCCACCGACAAGACGCTGTCCAGCGAGCGCTCGCGGCTGCGAGAGTTCAACAACTGGGTCAAGTCGACGTTCATCGCGAACGCGTCGGCGTGGGCGTGCCGGGAGCACGTCGTCAGCGCGGAGGACCGGGACACGGTGGCGGAGAGGAAGCTCACGGTGCTGGACATGTGCTGCGGGAGGGGCGGCGACATCTTCAAGTGGGCCAAGACGAAACCGAGGTTCTACGTCGGGACGGACAGCTGC
>JAPJBO010001415.1:0-45740 GCA_030068145.1 Diplonema papillatum | reverse complement strand
AGTACGAGGGCGGGCAGGAGTGCCCGTTTTCCACTTTCGAGGGCATTGGCGTGCCCGTGGTCCCCGGTCGTTTCTGAGAGCTGCTTGCCCTCGGTACCTTCTTCTTCCTTCGATGCACCCCTGAGTCGGGTGTGGTCGCCTTCGTCTTCTTCCGCTTGCGGCCGGCGATCGGGCCTTCCTTCGGGGTGCCGAGCACCCTCTTCTTCAGCGCTGGTCGTTCGCTGGTTCCTGGCGTTGGTGGCGGCCTCTTGGTCGCCCGTCCGGTCGTCGCCGTCTCCTTTTTCGTTGCCGCGAGCGGCGCTCGCGCCGCTCGCTTTCCTACTGGCGTTTCCCGTTGTACGCCCACCTGGGTGGGTGAGGAGGGCCTCTTCTTCTTGTTGCGTCCGGGGGTTGACTGGACGTTCGGCTTGTTGGACTGGTGGTGGCCGCGGCTGCAACATGCCGCCGGTCGCCTCTGCGTCAGCGTAGGGAGCCTTTTGCACTCTTGGCAGGTTCCTCTGCCATGCGTGCGGCAGGCATGATGCCCGCTGCGGCAACACGCCGCCGCCGTCTTGCACTCGCCGCACTTCGTCGTGCTGTGCTCTGTGCACACCGCGATCGGCTGCCCATCGTTCGCGTGGTGATGGTGCCGGCAGCACATCTCTACCGTGGGAACGTCCCTTCGGACGAGTGCTCTGCACGCCTCACACTTCCCTTTGTGATGGGTCGCGCACGTGACGAGTGCCTTCTCTATACCGACACCCGGCATATGCACGGGGTCTGGGTGCAGTTGTGGTGGGGCAGGCAGGGCCCACCTCGCCGCTCTCCCGATCGTCCAGTCAGGGTACGTCGGGCACTGCGTCCCTACATCGCTTCCTTTCACTTGTTCCTCAAGTATCGTCCCCGTGTGTGCCTCGCGAAAGCGTGGCCTGGGCCGTATACCCGATATCCCCGTGATGCCCATGAACGACAGCGACGTCGTCGGGCACACCCTCTCTCCTCTCATGCAGCTTCCCAGCCCTTGCTGTGCCGCCAGCTTGTCCAACGCGCTCATCATGCAGCGCAGGACGTTTCCCCGTTCTCTCACCCCCTTCGGCGCATTCCCGTGCAGCGGCATGCTGAGGCCCGAGAAGAGTTCAAAGTCGATCGCAAGCTCCAGCATTGACGCCTGCCCGTTCTCGGTCCATTGCATGTCCGACAGCCACGCTACCAACGCATAAAACGTCGGTAGTCCCCAGGTCTTGTTCCGCTCCCACGTCCATGCCGGGGCAATCCGCGCGAAGGGGTGGTCAAATTTCTCGGCAGGCATCGCATTCGCTCTCGACCAGGGGGTCGTGGGGTTCCTGGCTACCCAGCCACGTGCTTCGAGCCCAGCCCGTTCCGCAAGGATTTCAGCCATCATCTCCTGGAGCCGCCTCGAGAATTGGGCATTCTCGGGTACTACCACTCCGTGTTCCAGCGTGCATCTGGGCCAGTCGGCCCGGTTGGCTGCCATCAGCTCGGCATGTGCCTCTCGTCGCCGTATGTGCGAGTACGCTCCGCAGTCCCAGAATACGTGTTTCTCGTCCTCGGTGTCGCCGCTTCCACAGTGCTTGCAGCTGGGCGCCTGCGGCTCAGCTCCGGCCTGCCTCATCCGCGACGTGTACTCAGCCGTGTTCACCCCCCCCGCCAACGCTACACGTATAAGCCTCGCGGTGTGCGCGGGACATTCACGCATCCTCCAGAAGGTGTTCGTCCGCTCCAGGTCGGCTCTCTGTATGCCCTCAAATCCCGGCCGCCTCGCCACCAGTCGGGACCACGTCTTCGCCCTCAAGTCCGCCCTAACTTCATGTCCCCTCTTCGAAGGTGCCGAGGCTAACGGGTCAAATGTTGCACCATTCCTCAGCGTGCGAGACAGGGGCCCGGGTCCCCATACGTGTCCACACTCCTCCATGCTCCTCATCGCCAGTCCAACTGGCCCCAGGGGTAGGTCCCCCTCGGCGTATCTTCCCCGGATGCTCTCCATCAGAGGCAGCAGTCGTGGCAACCTCTCGCACGCCGCGTAAAACGCTGTCGTCACCCTATATGCTAGGCATGTACCGGGATCCGTCAGGTGGCCCTTCTCCTGAAAGTTTAGGACCATCTCCCTCGCGCGCTTCGGGTTGGATCCACCCCAGATCAGTCCCATCACCGACGTCGTCAGCCGTTTCATCGCCACCTTCGATACCGGCGCGAAAGAGCAGCCTGACAGCGCCGCCGGTAGCACATTCGACTGCACAATCCGGACCCGCTTTTCGTACCGGAACGGCGCATGGCGGAGGCCTTCCGCCAGGGCAGCCGCCTTCTCCACCCTCTCCGAGTCGGACCTTTCCGTCCTATTCTTCGCCGTCGAGACTAGGACCCCGAGGCACTTGACGGATTTGCTAAACCGCAGCAGCGCATCCACGCTGCGGAGTTTGAGAGTCGACTGATGCCTACGTCTCGTCGAGAACGCGACCGTCTTCTGGAGGTTTAGCTCCATCCCGGTGAGTGTGCAGAACTCGTCTACTACGTCCACTCCCTTTTGCAGGGCGGCCTCCGACAGCCTGGACAGCAGTGTGGCGTCGTCCGCGTATGACTTTGGACTCACACCCTCCGCTTCTTTCTTGACCGCTTTCATCACTACCGACAGCAGGGCATTGATGAGTATGACGGATACAGGGCACCCTTGAAGGATACCGTTGGTCACACTGAACTCCCTGCCCACCCCTAATGGTAGCTTGAAGCGTCTCGCGAGCAGTCTGTAGATAGCCCTCAGCGGCTTGAGAACCCGATTGTGCAATCCTAAGTCCTCGGCTAAGCGCAGTACTATCTCTCGCGGGACCATGTCGAAGCATTTCCGGAAGTCCAGCGCCACACCGTAGAGCGGCTCCCCGTCTAACAAGGCGTCCTCCATCTCGAGCCCAATTTCCATCAAGACGTCCTCGATCCGGTGACCCGGTCGAAAGCCTTTCTGTCCTTCTTCGATCCATTCCTCTTGCCACAGAACTATGTCCGCCAGCCTGCGGCAGGCCCATAAGCGGTACACGGCGGATGTGACGGTTATCGGTCTTGTGTGCAGCGGGTCTTGACTCTCATCCTTCGGCACCATCGACACCAGCGCAGTTGTCATGCTTGCCGGCCAGTCTCCAGTTGCTTCGACCAGGTTCATGACGTCTGCAAGTGCATTCAGCAGGGGGAGCGGCAACTCCCGCAGTTCAGCCATACGCCAGCCATCCACCCCTGACGCGCTTTTCTTCGGCTTCTTCCTCAGCAGAATTCGCAGCTCCTCCCCCGTGATTGTTCCGGCTTCCATCATATGTGGGCCGATGTGATCCCGGAACCGATCCCGAAACGGCTCGTACTCCGGCTCTGGCCCGTCCTTGTACTTACGCAGGATAGGGTCCCACGCAGTGTTCAGCACCTCGTCCATCTCGTCAACATTTGCAGTCACTCCCGCCCCCTTTCGCAACACCCCCGACGGCTCAGCGCGTCCGGCGCAGATGGTTGTCAGACATCGTCTGCTCGCATCGGCCCTCTCGTTCAGCTTGTCTCGGTATTTCGTAAACCTGGCCGCCGATCCTTCCTTTCCGAGCCTGCTCGTCTCTTCCCGCAATGCCGTGAGAAGCTGCTTCGCCTCCTCATGATCCGGGAATCCTTCTGTCCCTTGGCCATCTTTCATGCACGCCTGTGCCAGCCGCCTGCTGTTCTGCCAGCAACGGGATACCTCATGCGGAACTGCCTCCGGCCCGCGCCGTTGCGCAAGGTAGCTGCAGATGCGTTCCATCCTGTGGATGGCCTTCCGGAGCCGTAGCTGTCTGCTGTTCGCCGCCCCCGACCCGTCGCTCGCAGTGCTTGCCGTGATGCAGACTCTTTTAGGTGACGTCTTTATCCCCCGTCCTGTACTTCTTCCCCTTTCTTCCGCAGGGATTCCGAAGGCATCCTGCAAGTACTGCTCACTGACTCGTGACCACTCGAGCCAGGCCTCTTCCACGCGCTGTGCTGCCAGTCGTTCTGCGAAATCGGAGTTGGCCAGTCTCTGTACGGCTTCCCTGTAAGCTTCTGTGTCCGAGAGGCCCCACTTGGGTCCCCCCTCCGTAGAGATTTCCCGCGGTACTTTAAATCGCCACACGATTTGGCGCAGCGCCGCAATGTCCAGGGTCATTGTCACGAGCCGGTGTCCCGGCACGTTCACCGCGGTGGTGACGCATTGGCGGAAAGCTCCCGTCGTTATTCGGTTGAGGAGTATGCGGTCGATCCTCGTGCCCGATGTCCGGGCGCTGGTAAAGGTCGGTGGTGGTGGTGTGTCACCGGTACGCGCATGGTGCAGTTCCGCTGCGTCGGACCATCCATTCCTTAGTGCCTTCCGCAGTACAGGGGACCGGTCTTCTTCTGTGTTCAGGTCACCCATCACCATTATGGGGACGTCACCGAGGCTATCCGCCGCTGCGAAGAGGATCTTCTCCAGCATGTCCTCACGCTCCTCGCTCTCCGCCCTCCCGTTTCCGGAAGGGCAGTAGACATTGAACACGTGCACGAACGTGTTGCCGGCCCCTGTTGCTACTACCGTATGGCTCACTCGGTCCGGGGACCGTATTGCTGCGTGCGAGAGCGCCGTCATCGTATCGTACACCGGTATCGGTCTCAGAACTAGAGTGGAGAGCCCTCCGTTCGCGGCGTTCATCGTCGAGCGACTACCGGAGTTCCTACAGAGTCTTCCGGGTGGCAGACCCCAGTGGCAGCACCATTTCCGCAGGTATTCCTCCGCCTGCACCCGTTTGCACGGTTTGTTAAGCAGCGGCTGCCAAAACTTGCCGTGGCACCTATGATCAAAGTAAAGGAGGAAAGGAGAAAATGTTTCTAAAAGAAAAGGGGCAGGTTGTATTTTTGGACCCTCGTAGCTCGCGGGTCAGGCGCGCCAGGAAATAATCTTAGAAATGGCTGAGCTGCTAAAGTCGAAAGACGACTGCGTCCCGGATGCCGTTGACTGGGAGGAGGTCAAGCTGAGTGCCTTCCCGGAGAACGCGGCTACGGCGGCGAGGGATGGAGACTGCGTGTTCGCGGACTGCTCCACGGTGCACGGGCCGGATAGCACGGCTTGTTTCCTGAAAGAAAACATGGCGTGGCGTTTTCCTTCTATTTTCTTTTGGATTTTCCCCGTTCTCCGTTCAGTCTGCTCCCTACTTCGGCCAGGTTGCGCATTCCGACGCTCGGCTATAGGAGAGCAATTCGGACAGTTGTTCGTTTGTTTACCAGGCTAGAAAGTCATCTGATCAACCACCTAAACACACTGCGTCTTTTTAGCCTACACAATGCAATGACGGGCTGCCCGCAAGATTGTTAGTACTAAACAAGACTTTACCTGCATGCGTGTAGGATAACTCACTCACTTACTCATTCCGCTCCAGCTCAGGCGAAGTCGAGCTCTTTCTCTGAGTGACTCATTCCGCTCCAGCTCAGGCGAAGTCGAGCTCTTTCTCTTTCAGGTGCGTAGGGCTCGCGTGTGTAGTGCAGACGGCAAGGCGACAAAGGCCGTGATTTGTGCGACGACAGCTGCAATGGTGGATGAATCGTCATTGCGCACACTGCTTGGGCACTGGCCTGGTATTGGCCTGTGTCTCTCCCAAAGACCGAGACAGATAGCCAGCATTCAGAACTCTGGTGTGGTCTGAACAAAGACAGGTTGGCCTGTACTGGCGGGGCTGACGAAAGCGTCGTCGACCTATGCTGGCAGGTGCCAGTGCAAAGTGGTCGCTGCACGTTGCTTGCCGAAAGGGAATGGTACGGTGAGGGAGTAGGCTTCTGAACAACAGATCGACAATTGGGGTACGGGAGAGAGGGGAATGCAAGAAACGAGCTTGGACGCAATACTGTGTCGCTCCGTGTTCCGGTCCTTTAAGCCACGGACACACTAGGCGGGCCATCATCAGCGCGTCACTTGAGTGCCTGCAGACAGGGCAGCGCTGTGAGTCTGAGGGGGGTGGCCCCCTGAGATGAGACTATACGTTGAGTATGCTTCACTGTGGAGTCCAGCCCCGAGATGCTGACAAGGGAATAGGCGCCGCATTTCGGCGCGTACATCTTGCACGCGTTTTGGGTGGCAGCAGGAACGCTTTCGCAGAAGTTCGCCTTCTCACATCTAAGAAGTTCGCCTCTGTCGTAGGAGTACGGCAGTCCCTATTGATCCCACGCAACGAGGCCATGGACGAAACTAACCGCTAAGAACTTCGTTCTGAATATTCCGTCTCGGCTTAAGAGACCAACAAAAAGAGTCGAGAGATTCGATCCCTTGTCCCTTGTGGAACCCTGCGGATTTTACGCGGGGAAAAGGACGCGCGGGGGGTGAGGGGGAGGGGCGTGTACACGGGGAAAGGGGGGATCTAACTCAGAGCTACCCTCTGCTAGCGTCCACATGGGCGGTACGCGGAACGGGTTCGCTTGTGCGTGCCGGTGGACCAATTTCTCGCTGCTTTTTTTTTACTCTGCTTCTTCTGCAGGTGCAATAACTCCGATCAACGACGGCGCACGCTACGCGTACCGTCTTCTTAGCCTTCAACAACACGTTGGGTTGGTACGGCATGCTTGTACCAAAAAAAACAGATGGTGCTCTTGCAGGTTAGGCACAACCTCGAGATCGGCGGCTCGCCGAGCTCGACGCTGCGGCAGTGCGCGCGGGTCCGCCTCGGGTCGGCCGCGGCCCTCTGCGGCGACACGCCGGCGGGCGGGTTCCCCGCGCATGGCCGCCCGCCACCGGGGCAGCTCGCTGTGCGCCAGCGGCAGCACGAACGGCCGCCGCGGCAGCGGCGGCGGCGGATCCGGCGCAGCGAGAGGATGATTGTTGTGCACGTCCCATGCGCCAATGCGTGCGATTGCGTGATCATGATGAGTTCGAGCGCCTGAAAGACCCCACTCGACGTTGCCCGACGACTTCCACGTTCTGCACGCATACTTCGTCACAGCATAATACCGTATTTCTAAAAAGGTGGCCCCCCTAAAAAGTTGCCTTAGTTGGCCGGAAAGAATGTTGGCAGGAAATAAACCTGGCGGTTTTTGAGGGGCGCCAGGTTCATTTCCGGCCAACATTTTTTCCAACCAACATTTTTTCGGCAAAAGCAAGTTGTACTTAGCAGATTTCATACTACACCTAGTCAGGCAGGGCCTTCACCGGAACCGGAAGCTGTTCTCCCGCCTACAGGGATAGCGCAAGGGTTTGCTGGGATCGCCGACGGCTTAGATACACGGGCCGTCGCCATCACCGACGGCTTCTTAGCCTCCCAAAAGCACGTCCAAGTGGAGCTTTGGTCTTGGAGAGTAAGAGAAGAGCGGGAATCCGGTTGAGGAGCCACGTCGTTGCCGAACTTACCGTGATGATGCTCATGGTCGACCCGAGTTTCGTCGGCTCTGCAGCCTTTTGCCACGGTGGACGGACCCGCCAGCGACCGCGCCCGACCTCGCTCCCGCGAGCGATTACGTTGAGTGTCCAGAAAATACTTTCGGAAAGGGGGACTCTGGACCTACGGAAGTGGCTGGCACCACGTGGGTTGCTGCCACCTCCCGTCAAAGAAGTTCTGGACTTGGCTTCTGGGAGGAGCACCCCGGATCCAGCAGCGGCTGTGCAGCACATCAACATATCAAAGAGGAACTTCTTCCTTTGTCCTACTCTCGCGTTCCCACCAACATGTTGCACAAGCGTACGCCATGCCCCAACTGTGTTGTGCGCCAAGACAGCAGAAAACAAAAAAGGATGCATAGACCAGGACATGTCAGACGTTCATCAAAGACACGACTCCGCAAGCCTCATGTCTGGGTACCAGTAGGGACAGCGAGCGATTCTAGCATCACAAAGAAAGCCGGATATTGGCTTTGGGGAGGGTTATCTTCCGCGTGCGTTGCGTTCCAGGGGAGGAGGACGGTGTGCGCGAAGGTTACAGCCGTCCTGGATGTGCGGGGTGGGGAGGGGGGAAACCTGCTAAGTACCCAAAAAACCTGCAAGAATGTTGGCCGGAAATAAACCTGGCGGTTTTGCCCGGTTTTTGGGGGGCGCCAGGTTTATTTCCGGCCAACATTTTTAGATATACGGTAATACTATGTTGTATGCTGTGTCCACTTTAGTGCGGTGCCGCTTCAAGTTCAATCGTGCGGCTGCTTCGTGCTCGCATACGCTGACAGGTCAGCACGCCAATCCTGCCCGTCGGCGTAAGATGGAGGCGACGCCGCCAAACGGGCAGGGTCCAGGTCCTGGGGCGGCAGGCGCGCGTGCGGCTGCCGCCGCGGGGGCGAGATGAGTGGTTTCGCGGACCGGGTCACCATGCCGGCGCCCCAGTCGACGGCGGGAGGCCGCTTGCCGAGCTCGAGGAGCAGGTCCTCGACGCTGCGGCAGTGCGCGCGGGTCCGCCTCGGGTCGGCCGCAGCCCTCTGCGGCGACACGCCGGCGGGCGGGTTCCCCGCGCACGGCCGCCCGCCTCCGGGGCAGCTCGCTGTGCGCCAGCGGCAGCACGAACGGGTGCCGCCGCGGCGGCAGCGGCCGCGGCGGCAGCGGCCGCGGCGGCAGCGGCGGCGGCGGCGGAGTGCTGGGCGAAACCCGGCGACCGCAGCGAGAGGATGATTGCTGTGCACGCCCCATGCGCCAATGCGTGCGATTGCGTCGTCATAATGAGTTCGAGCGCCTGAAAGACCCCACTCGACGTTGCCCGACCACTTCCACGTTCTGCACGCATACTTTGTGTCACAGCATAATAATATGTTGTATGCTGCGTCCACTTTAGTGCGGTGCCGCTTCAAGTTCAATCGTGCGGCTGCTTCGTGCTCGCATACGCTGACAGGTCAGCACGCCAATCCTGCCCGTCGGCGTAAGATGGAGGCGACGCCGCCAAACGGGCAGGGTCCAGGTCCTGGGGCGGCAGGCGCGCGTGCGGCTGTCGCCGCGGGGGCGAGATGAGTGGTTTCGCGGACCGGGTCACCATGCCGGCGCCCCAGTCGACGGCGGGAGGCCGCTCGCCGAGCTCGAGGAGCAGGTCCTCGACGCTGCGGCAGTGCGCGCGGGTCCGCCTCGGGTCGGCCGCGGCCCTCTGCGGCGACACGCCGGCGGGCGGGTTCCCCGCCAGCGGCAGCACGAACGGGTGCCGCCGCGGCGGCAGCGGCGGCGGCGGCGGAGTGCTGGGCGAAACCCGGCGACCGCAGCGAGAGGACCCGAGGGGCCAATGCGTGCGATTGCGTCATCATAATGAGTTCGAGCGCCTGAAAGACCCCACTCGACGTTGCCCGACAACTTCCACGTTCTGCACGCATACTTTGTGTCACAGCATAATAATACTATGTTGTATGTTGTGTCCACTTTACTTCAAGTTCAATCGTGCGGCTGCTTCGTGCTCGCATACGCTGACAGGTCAGCACGCCAATCCTGCCCGTCGGCGTAAGATGGAGGCGACGCCGCCAAACGGGCAGGGTCCAGGTCCTGGGGCGGCAGGCGCGCGTGCGGCTGCCGCCGCGGGGGCGAGATGAGTGGTTTCGCGGACCGGGTCACCATGCCGGCGCCCCAGTCGACGGCGGGAGGCCGCTCGCCGAGCTCGAGGAGCAGGTCCTCGACGCTGCGGCAGTGCGCGCGGGTCCGCCTCGGGTCGGCCGCGGCCCTCTGCGGCGACACGCCGGCGGGCGGGTTCCCCGCGCATGGCCGCCCGCCACCGGGGCAGCTCGCTGTGCGCCAGCGGCAGCACGAACGGGTGCCGCCGCGGCGGCAGCGGCCGCGGCGGCAGCGGCGCGGCGGGAGCGGCGGCGGCGGCGGAGTGCCCGGCGCGTGGCGAATTCCGCCGCCGCCGGCTGCTGCGCAGCCGTGGGCGCAGCTCCGGGCTTGGGGTCGTCGAGTAGAAGTAGTGGTGGATGTGCAACCGCTTCACGGCGGCGGCGCCTCCGGGTGGCTGTGGACGCGGACGGTCGCCTGCGGCGGGGCTTTGCAGCGCCAGCGGTGCAGGGTTCTCAGCATCGGCGGAGGAAGCCGGCGCCGGCGCGGCAACGGGATGTCGCGCCGCCTTCGAAGGATTGAGGCCTTCGTAGTCGGATGCGACAGGAGCCGAATTTCGCGAGCGAGCGGCATCGCCAGCTGGGGGGTATCGCGCCGCCTTCGAAGGATTGAGGCCTTCGTAGTCGAATGCGACAGGAGCCGAATTTCGCGAGCGAGCAGCAGCGCCGGCGGGGTCAGCAGCGGTTTTAGACGCGCGATCCCCCGTGGGCGGGTATAGCGCCGCCTGCTGCGAAGGATTGAGGCTCTCGTGGTCGAATGCGACGGGTGCCGAATTTCGCGAGCGAGCAACGCCGGCGGGACCAACACCGGCTTTAGACGCCCGATCCCCCGTGGGGGGGTGCCGCGCCGCCTGCGCAACCGGGGCCGAATTTCGCGACCGCACAGCATCCGCGGCAGGGTATCGCTCCGCCTGCGAAGGATGGAGGCTCTCGCGGTCGAGTGCAGCGGCAAGCGAATTTCGCGGGCGCGCAGCATCGGCAGCATCGTCGGCAGGACCTGCGCCGGGCTCCGACGCGCGTTCCCCCGCGGGGCGGCGGCCCTCGCCGTCGAGTGCGACCAGGTGCGGCGCTGCGGACCCGCTGTCCAGCGCGCTCGAGACGGGCGTGAAGCCGGCCGCCGACGATCTCCCGGCGGGCGTCTGCGGGGGTTCCCCGGAAGGGAGGGGGCGGCGCCGGCGATCCGGCGCGGCGCCTCCCTCCCCCCGCTCGCTCAGGTCTTCCGACGCGCCGCCGTGCTGCTCCTGCTGCTGTTGCTGCTGTTGCTGCTGCTGCTGCTCCTGCTGCTGCTGTTGCTGCTGCTCCTGCTGCTGCTGCTGCTCCTCCTGCTGCTGCTGCTGCTGTTGCTGCTGCTCCTGCAGCCGCTGCGTCCCGGGTTCCGCGCGTGGCGGGACTCGGCGCCGCTTGAGGGGGTGCGCGGCGGGCGGCCGCAGCGGCGTCGGCGGCTCGCTTTCCCCCCCGGGCGTGTTGGAGAGCGTGCCTGCCTCGCTCGTCGGCGGTTCACCGCCCGGCGCGCGGCCGCCCCGCGTCCGCGGCGCCGCCGACGGTTCCGTCTCAGTCTCCGGCTGCTCGAGCAGCCGCCGCAACTCGGCCACCTCCTCGTGCAGCGAAGAGCGCCGGGGGGGCGGCGCCTGCTGCCGCTTCGGCCGCTCGAGCCACTGCCTGAAGTACCGGCACGCGAGGCCGCGCCGGGCGGCCGCGGCCGCGGCGGCGGCGGCGGCCGCGAGCCCCGGGGCCGCCCGCGGCCGCGGGGCTGCTTGCGCGGCGCGGGGTTGCTTTTCGGGCACCGCGTACTTGCCCGCGAGTGCTGCCAGCAAGTCGGCCTCGCGCCCCGCGTGGGCGGCGGCGAGGGCGGCGACGTCCGGCAGGCGCGCCTTGTTGTGCGCCGAGAACAGGTCGGCCAGCGTCTGCTCGAGCGCCGACGGGGCCGCGCCGGGCGCCGGCTCGGGCCCGTGGACCCGGACGAGCGCTTGGAACATCTTCTCACCACCGCCCTCGGCGAGGGCGGCAGCGAGCATCTGGTCGACGATCGGCAGCTTCGCCGGGTCGTAGCACTCGTAGAACCGCACCAGGCGCGCCCTCTGTGCCGCCGGATCCCCCGCCGCAGGGGCCGAAAACGGGGCCGCGCTCCCGGGCCGCCAGGGATGCATCTCGGCACACCCCCCCTTCTTCCCCCGAGAGGGGCCTAAAGAAAAGAATGGTATTTTATGGGTATAAAAACTGTCAGGAACGCACAGCTGTATGGAGTGGCAAAAAGACCGCGGAAACACTCGAGGGACTGCCTTGTGCTCATTTCGAAGGAGGCTAGAGGGTTTTCGTTGACCGCACTACCCTGAGCCCAAATCCTGGACGTGGGTTCAGGTGGCAAATTTGGCAAATGATCATGATCAGAAGGTCCTACTTGGGCGGTTCAGTTTCCTCACACATTGCATGTGGCTAAAAACAATACAACTACAAAGTGGGTCTTTTTTGTTGAACGCTTACGCCCGCCACTAAACCCAGATTTACCTGTGTTTCGTGTGGGCTACAGCACATTTACCTCCTTTGATCTATCGCAACTGGCAGTCTCCTCGAGCATTTCCTACAAAGCAGGTGCTTATACAAAAGAATTAGTATTCGAGTCCATGGCACTTTCTGATTTGTTACATTTCTTGTTGTACGTTGGAAACTACTGCTAACTCGAAGTACCAACAGTGCACTGTTAACACAAAATGATATTTCGGAGGGGCCGGTGTAGGGCTCCGGCGGCCGCGAGCCCCGGGGCCGCCCGCGGCCGCGGGGCTGCTTGCGCGGCGCGGGGTTGCTTTTCGGGCACCGCGTACTTGCCCGCGAGTGCTGCCAGCAAGTCGGCCTCGCGCCCCGCGTGGGCGGCGGCGAGGGCGGCGACGTCCGGCAGGCGCGCCTTCTCGAGCGCCGACGGGGCCGCGCCGGGCGCCGGCTCGGGCCCGTGGACCCGGACGAGCGCTTGGAACATCTTCTCACCGCCGCCCTCGGCGAGGGCGGCAGCGAGCATCTGGTCGACGATCGGCAGCTTCGCAGGGTCGTAGCACTCGTAGAACCGCACCAGGCGCGCCCTCTGTGCCGCCGGATCCCCCGCCGCAGGGGCCGAAAACAGCTGGTTTTGGTTGCTTGCCTGGAGAGAGAGAGAGAAAGACCACGCGAAGAGTAAGAAACGGAACATTGAGAAACGGAAAACACGAGGTTTTCAGGTGCGGACGCACAGCAACAACAACAACAACGACAACAACTGCGCTGAAGTAGTGAGTGCTAGTGAACATCTAGAAGCCACATACAAACGAATGTGCCCTGAGGCAAGCCCATCGTAGGAGCAGCAGTGCTTGCTGAGAAAGGCTGCTTCGCGGGGAAGGTGTAGGGCACAGGTGGGTTGACACCTCTCCTTGCGAATGGGCAGAAAGTGTCGCTCATACACGAGCGCTTACTCGGTCATTTGGGCACAACGACGGAAGCTGACAGGTCCCGGACTCCCACTCCGGATTGCGGGAGTGGTTTTGCGGTCGTTTGTGCGGTCGGCCTCACTCTTTCAATGCCGGGAGTGGTACTCCCCCAATGCGGGAGTGGGACCCCTCAATGCGGGAGTGGGGCACTCCCGCACTTTTTCACTCCCGCGTTGCCTTAGTGTATGGCTGCTGAAGCCTGGGGTGTGCTGAAGTGTCGCAGTCTCGAAAGAAAACTGCTTCGCGACGGTAAAGGTGGATAGTGCCGCCTTCCTTGCGATCGCTCTAGCACGGGCGCATTGCTCGGTCACTTGGACACAACACGTAAAGTCAGCATGGCAGCACTGAGGTGTCGCAGTCTCGCAATAGGACGGTTCTGCCACCTCAGACCAACGCCCGAAACTCGGTGTCATCCAAGTGCAAGCCGAACCGGGAACGCTTACAGCAGCTCGCGCGAGAGGACATCCTCGCGGATGCTGCGCGCCAGGTTGATCACCTTTTGCATCGGCGACGGGGGCAGGTTGTTGAGCAGCTGCGGAATTGGTGGGTTTTGATGCCATTTTTTTTTTTTTTTTTTTTTTTTTTTTTTCCCGACGACAACTAGTGTCAGACTAGCCTACCCGAAGGCAGTTGATTTCTTTAGGCAAGGTTTCTCTACCGGCGGAAGTTGTTTGGGTTAGCGTTTTTTTTTTTTTTTTTTTTTTTTTTTTCCTTCCTTCCCACCAGTGCATAATACAGAGACGTGATTTTGGCCATAAACGGGTGTGTTGCGCATCTGGACGTTTTTTGGCCTGAAGGCTTTGTACACCCTGACAATGTATGGCCCTTTAATTTGCGGAATTCTATTTTATGGCCATGCAATTTATGGACGAATTCTTTCCTAGCCTGTGGAGCTACCACGAACTTCGCAGCATAGTCTGTAAAGGTCGGAGAGGCTGAATCAGGCTTGCTCCCAGTTCGACGAGCACACGCGGGAGCTCTTCAACGTGCGTACTCTGCCGACCCTCCTCGACCCTCCGCAACCCCCCTCGACCCTCCGCCGATCCTCCGCAACCTTCCGCCGGCCCATGCACACCCGGTGCCCCACCCATAGTTCATGTGTGTACTGGAGTACACCTTGACACAAGATCCGGACACGAATTTATATTTTTTTTTTGCGCATTTGAGGTGCGCAAAAGACCCCCTGTATTATCCTATGCTTCCCACAGGGGTTATTCTAATCCCCGAAATTCTGAAAAATCCCGGTTAAAAAATCTTTGATATGGCCAGAAAAAAAAATTCTCACGCTGCGCGTGGGAAAGCTGGGATTGCTGAAGCAAGCAGTGTCCCAAAGAGCTGCGCATTTTTCAACCTGTTCGTCCCCGGTTGCTGGACACCTCTCAGGAGAGCCTGTTCTCCAACTTCGGTCTATTCCAGTCATACTGCAATGTATTCTCATCAGGACCAGTGGCAGCACCACTAAAACCAAATGCGGCGAGCGACATCTCTTTTAGTTTCAAAATCCTTTCAGGCCTGTGAGCTTCAGGATAGCAAACGATCCTCCAGTGACTGATTACTGGGTGTGATGGAAAACACAATCTGGCTGCTGCTTCTCCACTTAGTTGTAGCCTTCACTTGTCAGTCCCAGTGGGCACTACGGCACTACGGCATGATGGCCTCAACGCCTTTCAACGAATCGAGGCAGGGCGAAGCTGCTCACAACAGGCGCCCCCCAACACGCTAATTCCAACGCCCCCTCATGGCCCCAGAGATATTTCTGGACCACATCGCTGGCAGGCTGTACACGAAACAGCGACTACGACTCCAGGATCTAAGCCTGTAGCCTGGGTCCCTTGCCAAAAAGTTTTCACCAGAAATCCCCATGGTAAAAAAATCTTTTTTCACCGGCCTGTTTTCAGAATTTTTTTTTTTTTTGGTGAAAAAAAAATTTTTAACCATACAGGATAATCCATGCCTTCCCAGGCTATTAGCTTTCATTTTTGCCTCAGTTTTCCAAATTCCGTCTCAATAGCCAATTTGCTTTTCCCGCTCTGAAACTGGTAAGCCTTTGTTTGGGCCACCCGAACCTTCCAAAATGGGGGGGTCCGGGGGGCTCCGCCCCCCGGCAAACGGTACGGTACATTCAGGTGGAGAAAGAGTTTGTACTTCTCAGTCCGTTTGTCGCGTTAAATATACCCACCAACGTACTGGTGGCACTGTTTGCCACCTGTGTGACCCTCGCCCGCTCCCCCGGATGCACATTCCCCATTTCAAATTCATCCACAACTCAGATACTGTGTGCTGGTAAATCATTGGCACGAGTAGATGCAGACCGGATATCACACGGAACAAGGCACTTGTGTCAACTCGGAAAGAATCTGTCTCGACTCTCTCACTCGGCTCAGCTCCCGCGGCAGCCCCAGTTCTGCCAGCCAGCCCACCATGCCCAGCGGCGGTCCACCGATGCCCAGCCCCTGACCGCCAGCCCAGCCCTTGATCGCCAGCCAGCTTCGTGGCACAGCGGCCTAACCCACGCCTCCACCGGACCCCCACGACTTTTTTCATCGAAGGTCGTTTTTTGCACTTTTTTTTATTATTTTTTGAGCCGCCCGGATTTCCAAATTCCGTCAGCTGACGGAATTTGGAATGGGAATAGTCATTCACTCTTCCTTTTCCCTACCGCTCCGATCCCTTCTCTTTCCACTTCTTCCTCCTCCGTTGCCCCCCACACAAGATGCAGTGTTGATTTACTCGATATATCTCAAAACTAGCGAGGACCACCGGGCCGCTAACGGGTCATCGCACAGGACCTTCACGCGTTTCGCCACATGCCGGATCGTGTCTCTTCGTTTCTTTGCATAGTCCGCGAGCAGTCCCTTCAGGTGTGGCGGGTCGGCGGGGTATGCATGACGAATGTCGGACACTTCGTTGTGCGTCGCATCATCTGCGAGCAGGACGTGTTGCCGCCAATTTCTTTTCAGAACAAGAAACACAAGGCCAGCCCCTCACGGTCATCCCCAACAGAAGGAGCAGCACGTGCACACCCTTCCCCTCTTTTCCCCTTTTCTCTCCTATCTTCTCCCAAGTTGATGCTAGCACCAATCCGCCATAGGACTGCTTTGATGGTTTTCTGTTTACTAGCGCAACTCGGTTGCATGGAGTACGCTGCCAACTATTGGATCTTAGAAACGTCAATGCGGAGCCGGCGAGCAGTAGCAGGATGTCGCTTGAGAATCTGCTGATAATTTGGAAGTGCTTGTAAACAACCCTGCACACCTTCAAGATGCCCGTTCGCTCGAGTTCCATGAGACGTTCGGAGTAGATTTGAAGAAGAGCCAGACAGACGTAAATATGGAGCTCGGTCTGTTTTGTGTTTGTGTCATTGGGGTGCCTGCCTCGAGAACGCTACAGAATGCACTACCGCGCGACTGTTCATTGGGAGCTCACATGCTGGTCTGCCTGCGCCTTTGTATGTGTGACGCTGCATCCTGTGGTGGCAAGACTGCGAGAAGAAATCGAGTCGAGACCATCCAGGGATTTCCCTCTCTATATCATTCGTTTCCGGTATCTGTAAGCTGTCGCACCAAACCAGTTCGAGAGCTCATGAGACGCGAATTCGTCGTTGGCAACAAAAGCAGCGCCTGAATGCATGCCATGTTTTCTCGGCTAGAAGCGAAAGGTGAGCCTCCAGCAAAGATGATCGCCAAAAACGGTCCCAGCTCTTACAATGCGGATACGAGATGAAACTTGAAGAAATAATGCTGCGTTAAAGCGCATCTCTGCACTGCTTACAACGAGTTGCAAGAGCTAAGACAGTTGGCAACAAAAGCAGCGCCTGAATGCAAGCCATGTTTTCTCGGCTAGAAGCAAAAGGTGAGCCTTCAGCAAAGATGATCGCCAAAAACGGTTCCAGCTCTCGAAATGCGGATACGAGGCGAAACTTGAAGAAATGCTGCCTTGCGTCAAGATGCATCTCTGCACTGCCTACGACGAGTTGCAAGAGGTAAAGGGGACACACCGCCTCCGCCATGTCAACGAGATACACGTCCCACAGGCGCCGGACATCGTTGGCGCGGAGTTGTCCGGCGAGCATGGTCGAGAACCACTCGAGGGCCCATTCGTTCGGGTTGACTTCTTCGGCGTCGAAGCTTTGGTACAGCGCCGGCTGCGTGATCCGGAAGAGCATCGACAGAGTTGCGACGGAGTCGCGCACGAGGGCGAGGAACGTCGTGTTGCCGTGCAGGCGCTCGAAGAAGTTGGCGAAGGCGTGGTACGTGCTGACCGGGTCGCCCATGACGCCGATGAACTGGTTGACGATCGAAGTCACGGACCTGCACCAAGCAGCTTCGGTGACGGGATTCACTGAATCGGCCACCAAACACGTGTGCGAGCTGAGGAACACCTTCAGCACACACCGGGCGAGGTCTCTCCTGTACGCCTCATGCGGGTTCGCCAAGAACTGGGCTTGGAACACAGTCATCAGGGACCGCAGGAGGTCGCATTCTCCTTCGAGCTTCAAGTGTCCGAAATACTCGTCCTCCTTCTTCCTCGCGAGCGTCATTTCCTCGCTCTTGTCGACCGTCGTGACCAGCAGCAGGTACTTCCACACGTTCTTCCGGCTGTTGACGGGAATCCCGTCTTTGCTCGCCTCCCGCAGCCGATCAAGGTCGACCACCATCTCGGCTTCGAGCTCCCTCTTGATGTCGTCATTCACGTGCTCGTTGACGTGTTCATAAGAGTACGACATCGCGGCGCCCCCTTACCCCCACCCCAAAGGGGGGGCGCGGGGGTGTGCCTCCACCCAACCTGGCTTCGTTCGGGATCTTAGTTTTTTTGTTTAGTCGTGTATGATTGTTGTCAGCATCAAGTCTAGGGGAACATATTAAGGTTAGTGTTTGGGCAGAATCTTGCCCCGCATGTGTGTTTCATGCTCGAGGGACTGCCTCGTGCTCATTTCGACGGAGGCTAGAGGGGGAGAAAACAGCACAACTACAAAGTGTCCAAAATACTCGTCCTCCTTCTTCCTCGCGAGCGTCATTTCCTCGCTCTTGTCGACGGTTGTGACCAGCAGCAGGTACTTCCACACGTTCTTCCGGCTGTTGACGGGAATCCTGTCGTTGCTCACCTTCCGCAGCTGATCGAGGTCGACCACCATCTTGACTTCGAGCTCCCTCTTGATGTCGTCATTCACGTGCTCGTTGACGTGTTCATACGCCATCGCGGCGCCCTTACCCCCACCCCAAAGGGGGGGGGCGCGGGGGTGTGCCTCCACCCAACCTGGCTTCGTTCGGGATCTTAGTTTTTTGTTTAATCGTACATGATTGTTGCCAGCATCAAGTCTAGGGGAACATATTAAGGTTGGTGTTTGGGCAGAATCTTGCCCCGCATGTGTGTTACATGCTGGCATCAAGTCTTTTTCGCGGGAGGGAAAATACTCGAGGGACTGCCTCGTGCTCATTTCGACGGAGGCTAGAGGGGAGAAAACAGTACAACTACAAAGTGTCCGAAATACTCGTCCTCCTTCTTCCTCGCGAGCGTCATTTCCTCGCTCTTATCGACGGTCGTGACCAGCAGCAGGTACTTCCACACGTCCTTCCGGCTGTTGACGGGAACCCCGTCTTTGCTCGCCTCCCGCAGCCGATCGAGGTCGACCACCATCTCGGCTTCTTGTTTAGCAGAACACTGCCTCTCGTGCATGATTGTTGTCAGCATCAAGTCCAGGGGGACATCTTAAGTGAGTTTTTGGGCATCTGTGTTTCATGCTGGCATCTTCTTCGCTGGAATGCAGAATTTTGTTTCCATCTTTGGAGGGGGGGGTGGCAAGAATTTGTCTGTGCAACATAGTTTAATGTTTAGGACTGATGATTCCATTTTCTCTTAACAAGGACGTCGAGTAGACGCAGCTAGCACTAAGTACACCCGCCATTTAGGCACACCGCCGCCGTCGGCTGTGGGAATCACTGGGATAGGGCTTGAGAGTGGAAACTCCTTCATGACAACATGCACCCAAATGGTATCAATCTTTCTCTTGCTAGCTTGAGGAAGCCCGGCAGGCGATCTCCGACCAACCGGCTTTTTTAGCGGCAGGAGGAACTCGGTTGCATGCAGGGACCGACCCTCCGGGCACCACTGGGGGCCTTGGCATTTGGGAAATCATTCGGCTCACTCGAGAGTTCTGTGACTTCAATACGTGAGCCTTCAGACCACCTTTCTCGAAGTACTCCCTACTAAAAAAGCAGCAAGAGCAGATTCGGCTAACTCGAGAGTTCTGTGGCTTCAATACGAGTTCGAGAGCCTTCAGACCACCTTTCTCGAAGTGCTCCCTACTAAAAAAGCAACAAGAGCAGACCGGGTGCAGGGACAGACCCTCCGGGCACCACTGGGGGCCATGGCTGTTGGGGAATAATTCGGCGTACTTGAGAGTTCGTGGCTTCAATACGAGTTCGAGAGCCTTCAGACCACCTTCCTCGAAGTACTCCCTACTAAAAAAGCAACAAGAGCAGACCGGGTGCAGGGACCGACACTCCGGGCACCACTGGGGGCCTAGGCTTTTGGGGAACCATTCGACGCACTCGAGAGTTCGTGGCTTCAATACGAGTTTGAGAGCCTTCAGACCACCTTCTCGTGCTTTGTTTGTGCGTACGTGTGTAGTTCGTGGCTTCAATACGAGTTTGAGAGCCTTCAGACCACCTTTCTCGAAGTGCTCCCTACTAAAAAAGCAACAAGAGCAGACCGGGTGCAGGGGCAGACCCTCCGGGCACCACTGGGGGCCATGGCTTTTAGGGAATCATTCGGCGTACTCGAGAGTTGGTGGCTTCAATACGAGTTCGAGAGCCTTCAGACCACCTTTCTCGAAGTGCTCCCTACTAAAAAAGCAACAAGAGCAGACCGGGTGCAGGGACAGACCCTCCGGGCACCACTGGGGGCCTAGGCTTTTGGGGAACCATTCGACGCACTCGAGAGGTCGTGGCTTCAATACGAGTTTGAGAGACTTTAACTCTAAAAAAGCAACAAGAGCAGACCGGGTGCAGGGACAGACCCTCCGGGCACGACCTGGGGGCCATGGCTTTTGGGGAATCATTCGGCGTACTCGAGAGTTCGTGGCTTCAATACGAGTTCGAGAGCCTTCAGACCACCTTTCTCGAAGTACTCCCTGCTCGCTATAGGGGTGCAGGGACCGACCCTCCGGGAGTTTCCTGTCTACCCAGTCGACCCACTGCTAGCGTTTCTTGTCGGTGTTTTAGGGTCACCGGTTGACCATTGAGGCTGGGAGGCGGGTAGTACGGGGGGATGTAGGCATGATTACACACTTTAACTACGGCTAGCCAAGTTTGTAAGTATTGCGACCGACACCAAGAAGAAATTCGCTTGGAATTTACACTTCTCTCCGTACTGCGGGTATCTTTCCACGGCCTTCTGAGTCAGGTCACAGGAAAGCAGGTGAAAGAGCAATTCGAGGCCGAAACACTGAAGAAGTCAGAAAGAAGTCAGAAAAGGAGAGTATCTACGTTTTCTACTCGGCGAGAAGTACATGGGGAGTTTACCGGGGGGGAGGGGCGGGACGACTGGCAAACGGAAGAAGAAGAAGAAAAAGGCCGCTCCTGGTCCAGGAACGTGACGGTCAACCACAGCTTGCAAAGCTTGAGTCGGGGGCAGCGCAGTGCCACAACCCCGTCCGCTCTGCCCTGCGGCTGCCCGTCTCGACGAGCTTGTGTTCAGCGCGAGCGCCAAGCCCGAAGGTGCGCCAAGCTTTGATGCTTTAGTTTGGGAAATCGGTAGCCACTTGACCCGTAGGCCCGTGGCTCTGCAGTACCGCCGAACACGTGAAGCTTGGCTCCCGTGTAGCAGGCTTTCCCTGGTACCCGGGACGACTGGCAAACGGAAAAAAAGAAAACAGCGGAGATCGGCTACCGGAAGAAAAAGGTGGCTGCCCGCCAAAGAAGAGCAGTCACAGCTCTTTGACAGGTAAAGGGTGCTGTCGTGCTCCGAGCAGAGGCGGTCCTGTTTCAGGGAACGGGGGCCTTTTCGTATTCGCACGATCGTGAGCACTGCTAACAAACACCTCACATTCATATTTGTTCTATTAAACGGTTAGAATCGTGTCTTGCAGGTAATCTCCTCATGGGGACGAAAGCGCGTATGCGTACGTAAGCGGGTCAACCACCGACGTGCTTCTGTGAACAAACTAGCATGTTCAAAACAGGCGCTCGCCGTGAACAATAAAGCATAGAATGACAAGGGATCGAATCGTTCGACTCTTTGTCGGTCTCGTCACAAACACAAAGAGGTTACCGTAATTGGATGAATGTTGAACCGGGAAATGGAGCTGGGTGTCCCAGGTTTTTCCCGGTTCGGAATTTTTTTTTCGGGGTTAGCGACTTTGCGTACTTTGCAGAATATCACAGCCCTGGTGCTTGCCCGCGCCTTCGGGTGCTCAATACTCAGCTCGACCCCTAGATGCCGCTGGCATGGGGAGGCTGCAGGACCACGACTGGGGCAGTCATGCAGGTGACCACACCCCCCGAGTGTTCCAGGTTTTACCCGATCTGTCATTTACCCGTTCCAACTTTAGTCCAGGTGCAACATTAATCCAATTACAGTAAGTCAACTCTTCTCCGCAGGACTTTGCGTGGATGCGTAGTTTTGTTTTATTTTTCTACGCGTTCGTCGCCCGAAAGAAATTGGAGCAGCGGTGTGTAAGGCATGTCTCCACACAGGAACTGTGTGTCCTGCACTGTCAGGTAAGTCTGCAGCCAGCCAGAGAAGCGAACATCGCCTCCTTCCGAGAACGCTTGAATGTATCCAAGTCAAAGTGGACGGATCCAAACTTTACCCACCTCTACGACGATTGGCCTACGTCTCTTTGCCGGTGGCACCCCGTCCTCAGTGAGGGCGGCCTTTTATATTTTCCCACGTTCTTCTTTCTTCATCTCTTCTCCTTGTTCGCTGCAGACAACAAATAACATTATATTGTGCGGAGGTCAAATGCCGTCCACGTCAAAAGACAAACGGCTCGTTTCGGTGGCGCAGGTCGGCTGATCGACTTCCTTCCTCCTCGATTTCGGCCCGGGTTAGGACCTCCGGCCAACCGCCAGAACACGCTGCCAGCGTCTTTCATAGCATTCACAATATCATAGAACCGAACGGGGGATGAGAAGAGGCGAATGGTTGAGTTTTGTTGAACAGAATTTCGATGCATCTAGAACACGCAGCCAAGACGACCCGAAAGAAAGAAATGCGTAGTTTTTGTTGTATGAAAAGAGAATGAAAAACACGAACGCATCTAACTGAACCGGGAAGGTTCTCGTCACCTCTACATTTCTTTCTGCTTACACCAGCCACCGGTACACGCCAGGCGCATCACGTACGCAGTGGACCGGCCGTATGTATGTGTGTTAAGTGCATGGTTTTAGGTGGGTAACATCTGAACGAGGTATAGCCCACTTGTCACTTTAGTCGGCTATTCCCTTACCGGCGGAAGTTGCTTGGGTTAGATCCTTTCTCTTGACGGCGAAGTTGCCATCACGGGTTTCCAGGACTCTGTTATTATTATTTTTTTTTTTTTTGGCGGGAAAAGAAACTTGTTTCTTTTGAAGACTAGTAGTAATCCAAACGACAGGTTTGCCGCTCCAACCCGTCCAGACAAAGGCAGCTTGCTTCCCCTCCCTCCCTTCCCACTTGCTCTACTTTTCTTCAGAGCTCCTGTGGCACTACTTCATGTGGTCGGCAGCAAGATCGGCAGCCTCCTGGCTTCAACTTCACTTCAACCATACGGCGCGCAGCAACCGGACCCGAGCGGCGGACGAGGGCGACGGACACAAGCATAGGAGGGAGGATTTTAGAGTGAAAGTTCGCTCGAAACTCCGGGGTTTCGAAATCTCCGGGTGACCGTTGGCGGTGTGGGAAGATATCGTGTATGCTCTGCGTGTGCGTACGGGTGGTGGTTACACGAGGTAAGAGCATCGGCGGGTGCCTTTTGTTGTTGACTTCATTAGGTATGGTCCTTTGACGGAGTGAGCCGATGCCTCTCATCCCACCTTTAAAACACGGTTGAGTCACGCACGGTGCGCCGCAGTCGTTGGGTGGGTTTCGTCGGACACTTTGCTGTTGACTTCATTAGCGGGAGAAGGGGGGGATTGCAAGAACGTGCTTGGATTGGGTACGTGCTCAACACCGCACTGGTCCCGTTTGCGCCGTGTTTCGGTCCTTTAAGCCATGGACACATAAGGCGGACCATCATCAGCGCGGAACCTGAGTGTCTGCAGACAGGACACCGGTGTGAGTCTGGTTTGTCAGGCGGCTGTTCGTAGCTCGTCACAGCCAGGATCACCCGTACTACTGGAGCACAGGCGAATCCGTCACGGAGAAAGCCCCTACATTCGTGTCTGAGCAATCAGCTAAATAACTCAGGCTGACCCGCTAGGGAGAAGGGGGGGGGAAATCTTAGTTTAAGGGTTCGGCAGAGCACTGCCTCTCATGGTTGGTGGGGGGGGGGGGGGGGGGGGGGGGGGCCTCGCGCGCTTCCTCACGGATACTGCGGCCGAGAGAACTGGAAGCGCGGCTGCTTGGCGGCAGCTTGCCCTCGCTCGGCGCGCCTGGCAGCCGCGGCGCCGGCCGAAGCCTGCCCGGGTAAGCCCGGCATCCCGGCCGTGATGTCTCCGGCACCGTCGTCTCGGGTCGGGGAGGGCGACAACGCCTGCGCCAGCTTCTGAAGGCACGTCGGCGACGTCGGCGGGTAGCCGGAGAGCAGACCCGGGATGGGCTGCGCCGACGACCTCCGCTTCGGGGTCGGAGTCGGTTCGCTGACGGAGGTCAGGTTGTCGGGCGATAGCGACCACCTGTGTGTGTGTGTGATCTCAGTAATGGGTAACCCCTGAGCGGAGACTAGCCCAGTGTGTGTGTGTGTGTGTGTGTTGGAATTCAATCGCGGGTAACCCCTGAAGCGGAGTATAGCCCAAGTCGTCAGCATCCTCACGTCACAGCTGATGGTCCTGCCGGCTGCTCGTGGTGGCCACGCGCTGATCTAAAGTGCAGCCTTGTTTGGTCAAGGCTCCCTGCTTCATGTCCCTTGTGCTGCAGGTTGCAACACGTATCTGGGGGCAATCGCCTCTTTTTACACGCGGTGCAGCGGGGTGCAACATGCTTCGTGCATCTTGCCGTCGCATTCTTCGCTCGCCCTGCAGTTGGTCGGGATTGCTGGCTGCTTGCGCCCTTCTCCTGCTCTCTTCCCTTCCACTCCGCTTCCTTCTCCCATGTTGTACTGTAAAAGAGTTCTGGGTGCCTGCTCGCTGCCCATGCCTCGTGTGCCTTCACAAACGGGTTCGCGAGTGTCGTCGTAGCTATGCCAGGGCGCGGCTGGCTCATTGCCCGCAGCACCGTTTCGGTTTGCGCGGCGAGTTCGGCTCGGCACGAGAGGCCTAGCATCACCCCTCCGCCTAGCGCTGTGACGCTGGTGACATTGGAGACATGCCCACAATGCCACGCCACGCCACAGATCCGTGCTACCGCGCTGGTGACCGCTCGGAAAGATTGGCCTTTCGCCAGTGCACTGCTCTTAAACTCGTCGTACTGCGCCCGTATCACTCCTACCTGCGCACCCGTCCCTGCTTGTGCCATGTCCATGGCTGCGTTACTTAACGCGTCCGCATCAACGTTCTTCTTCCGCGGTACGTGTTCCAAGCTGAACTCAAACCGCGGCGACAGGTCGACCATGCTGGCTTTCGCCTGTAGAAAATACGGTCGCAGGTTGGGTTTGCATATAGCCGTCCCGTTTACCGGACCTATCACAACTTGTGAGTCGCCCCTGATCTTTACCGGCCCTCCCACATCGCGTGGTTGCTCCCCGAGCAGTCGTATCCCCGCTATCAGGCCGTTGTATTCGGCCACGTTGTTGGTTGTTCGACCCAAGGGGACCGTTGCTTCCGCCAGTTTTATTCCATCCTTTTTGTGTGTGTGTGTGTGTGTGTGTGTGTGTGTGTGTGTGTGTGTGTGTGTGTGTGTGTGTGTGTGTGTGTGTGTGTGTGTGTGTGTGTGTGTGTGTGTGTGTGTGTGTGTGTGTGTGTGTGTGTGTGTGTTGTGTGTGTGTGTGTGTGTGTGTTGTGTGTGTGTGTTGTGTGGTGTGTGTGTGTGTGGTGTGTGTGTGGTGTGTGTGTGTGTGTGTGTGTGTGTGTGTGTGTGTGTGTGTGTGTGTGTGTGTGTGTGTGTGTGTGTGTGTGTGTGTGTGTGTGTGTGTGTGTGTGTGTGTGTGTGTGTGTGTGTGTGTGTGTGTGTGTGTGTGTGTGCAACCTACGCTTCGCAAAAAAGACAGGCGTTTCGTTTTGTTTGTGCGTGCCGGCTGATCGTTTTCCCATTTGTATTCACCCTGTGTATATTCAGGTAAGGAATTCTGATCAACTACCAAAACACGCTGCCTACGTTTTTTTTTAGCCTGCACAATACATTGAAGGGCAACCCGCAAGATTGTTGGTACTAAGAAAATTGCGTAGTTTTGTTCATAATTTTACTTGCTGGTTGTCGACAACTTGCTTTGTTGTCACAGTTGAGGTGTCATTTTAATTTTCCCTTGATGGGTGTACAAAAGGTTGGCCAACATAGACGAATAATGTTTTATTTCCCTTCTCTGGGCCCGCTAGCAGCGACGGACCTCGCTTCGCGCCAGCACGAGGGGAGAACTTGGAGATACAGAGAGAGAAGAAAAACAGAGGGTTGGATGGACCGTGGTTGGATCGACCTTTTAAGAAGGCCGCGAGAGTCGGCTGAGCCGGGAGCTACCGGAGAAGGTGTGTATGTGCTTATGTATTACAACCTGGTTCGATTGCGGGATAATAAAACCTCGGGGATAAAAGACTGCGTGTTTTTCCCGTTCAAATAATTCGGGTTCGGGGCAAAAAAAGGGTCTGAGGGGGCACCCCTATCATTTAGATGTAAATATAAAGCTGCCCACCTTAAATTTGCTAAGCATTGAGTTCTTTTAAGTACATTGAGTCCAGTGAGTTCTGGAAAGTGCAAGTGCCATGAAGGCAGGCGAGCACTGTTCCACGAGCTAGTGTCACTTTATGACGTCGTCCGTCGGGAGAGCCAGCGATGACGAGGATGAAGTCAGGCTGGTCATTTCCGGGTCAAATTTTGTTTCCGCTCGCTTTCGCGGGATAGGGTGCTTTCACCAGAGTATGTTTAGGTACCAGGGAAAGCCTGCTACACGGGAGCCAAGCTTCACGTGTTCGGCGGTACTGCAGAGCCACGGGCCTACGGGTCAAGTGGCTACCGATTTCTCAAACTAAAGCATCAAGGCGTGGCGCACCTTGGGGCCTGGCGCTCGCGCTGAACACAAGCTCGTCGAGACGGTCAGCCACAGGGCAGAGCGGACGGGGTTGTAGCACTGTGCTGCCTCCGACTCAAGCTTTGCAAGCTGTGGTTGACCGTCACGTTCCTGGACCAGGAGCGGCATTTTTCTTTTACTTGTTAGTTGTCGACAACTTGTTTTGTGTTGAGGTGTCGTTCAGATGTAAATCTAAGCCTTTGCATGCACTTGTTAAGCAGCGGCTGCCAAGACTTGCCGTGACACCTGAATGGTCAATTGACAAAGTAAGTAGATAAGGAGGGTCCGATAACGGGAAAGTCGCAGTGGTTTACTGTGTTTAAAACAGTGAGACAGAAAACGAGCCATACTCCATTTCATCACGCGCGGCAGCCTGTCGCGTCGCGTTGGGGGTCCCCGCCGGTGTGCAGTCGGGGGTGCTGCCGCGGGACGCGGGCTGGCGGGCGGCCGGCGGCGCCCCTTCGCCCGCGCCGTGCGAGGGCCGCCGCCGGGCGTCGCTGCTCGGCGCCGCGAAGCTGGACAGCGCCTCGGTCACGCTGCCGAGCGCCTGCTGCAGCTCCGCGGATATGCTGGCGTCCGGGTCGGCGTCCGTCGACGCGCTCGCCGCAGACGAAGCGTTCGACCCGCGGCGAGACCTCCCGACCGCGAACCGATCAACCCCAGCACCGCCCATCTGCAGGTCCAGCGGAGGCGGAGGCTTTGCCACCCTAGATTCGGAATGGCTCGCTGCAAGCAGGAACCGATCAGGCCCAGTAGCCCCCCCCGCGTATTGATGGTGCCCCCCAGCGTTGCTTACAGGCGCGTCCAGCGGCGGCGGAGGCTTCGCCACCCTGCTCTGCACGCTGGGTTCGGGGCGGCTGGCCGCAGACGCGTCCAACGGAGGCGGAGGCTTCGCCACCCTAAATTCGGAATGGTCCGGCCCAGCTGCCCACCCGCTCGTCGTGCGCGGCGGGTCGACCGGCGGCGAACCCTGCGCGGGTACCCCAGCCGCCTCCCGGCCCGCCGCCGGCAGCACCGGCTTCGCCTCCCGGCACCACGCCTCTCCTACTGCAGGCGGCCCCGCCGGAGGAGGGGGGTTTCCCCCGCGAGAGGTGTCTGCCCACTGCTCGGCGTGGCTGGCCGGGCGGAACACCTTCGGGTGCCCGCTGGGCTTCGGCGGGCTGGGCTTCGGCGTGCGGCTCGGCGCCGGGGAGGGCGACGCGGGGGCCTGTTTCTTCGCGGTTTCGCACCGCGTCTTGAGCCACGCGATTTCGCGGGTGAACGACGGCGTGGCCGGCGGCGGCGGGGTTGCCGTTCTCGGCGCTGGCTTCGAGGGACAGGGAGCGGCAAAAATTGTGCGGCGATCCGTTGGAACGGCGGCTGCCTCCGCTCGTTTGCACTCGTTCTTTTCTCCACCCGCGGCGGGCGGCGGGGGGGGTGTCGATGGGGGGTGGTTCCACCACGCGGCGAACGCTTCGGGGTCGGGCGACTCTAGAACGTGGAAGGGCTGGTCGAGGGAGCGGTGGTCTGTGGCCGGTTTGATCCGAGGGTCCGCCGCGAGTAAGTCTTCGCAGACGGCCTTCCACTTCTGCGGGGAAAGCAGGAGCAGCGGCGACGGCCCGGCGGCGGCGGGGTGGGGGCCGGCGCGTCGGGCGCGGGAGACCGCGCGCTCGCGCGCGATGACCTGCGAGACCAGCTGCCCCAAAACCGAGGCGGCGCCGGCGCCGGCGTCTGGTTTGACCACCTTGTGGTGCGCGAGCACCTGCAGGATCTTCGCGACCGACGGCGGGTGCTGCGGCTTCGCCGGGTTGCCCGTAGCCTCGTCGGCGGCGGCCGCGGGGAGGGACGGCGAAGACTTGCGGCGGGGCTCCGCAGGCTGGCTGCCGCCGGCTGCTTTCAGGAGGGCGGCTTCCCGACGGAGCTTGACCAGCTCTTGCTGCGCTTCGGCGAGCCTCTCGGTTTGGGTCGCGGTGACGGCGGCGAGGCGGCTTTGCAGGCGGCGGGACACGTCTTTGAGCTCTTCGATGCGGTCGGCGTCGGACTTGACCTCGACGGCGGCCTTCGCCTTCGCGACGGCAGCGACGAAGCCGGCGGTGGTGAGGGCATCGTGGGCATGATCCGCGCACGGGTTGACCATCGCGACGACGAAGATGCGCGGCGGCGCGTATGCAACCACGCCGGGGCCGGACAGCACGCTTTGGAGGATCCTCGTCGCCTTGCTCTCCCGCCACGGGATGAAGGCATGCGAGACGTCATCAGCGGGGCCCATCGACGCCGCGCTGCACACCACTCGGTTGACCACTGACACAGTCGTGCGGGCGTGCTTGCCCGCCTCCGGCGACGGCAGGTCCGCGAACACGATCCTCCCCGCGGAAACGCCGCCGTTGCGGTCGTCGACCCGGGTCAGCGTCACGACGCACAGCGTCGCCCCGTCGCTCGCGACGCTCCCCCGCACCTCCCGCCACAGGTCCGCGAAGTCGGACGCCCGCTCGATCGGCCTTTCCGACGCGTTCTGCAGCACCGCGGCGCCCTCCGCCCCAACGTGAACGGCCGGCGGATCCCCTCCGGCCGCACCCAACACGTCGACGATCTGGTCGCCGGCGGTCACCTGCAGCAGCGACACGGCCACGGTGATGTTGTACACACTCAGGTCCGCCACCCGCTTCACCACATCGCTCATGAACGCGGGGACGAGCCCGCCGAAGTGGGTATGGACCACTTCAGGGCGTGGCGCCGCTCCGCCCAGCGCAGCGCTGACCTGCTTCGCGACCGCACCGTGCGCGCCGGTGCTCGAAGACGACCAACCCGGCCCGGACGGAACCGGGACCGCATACGGGTCTGGCAGTTCGCCCGGGCAAGCGAAGAGCATCGACGTCTTCCCCGAGAGCCGGCCGCCCGTGCACACCACGGCGGCGGTGCCGCCGCCGAAGGCGATGGGCACGATTTCCATGCAGAGCGCCATGTTCAAGTCACCCTGCGATGCGGTTGGCCCGAAGGCGGCGTCCGCCTTATACCCTGCGCCCGGGTGCCGGATGCCGGTGGTTGCGTTGCACTTCGCCGCCGGGGAGGGGACGTAGAGCGCTGCCTCCACCGCGTCGCACCGGACGACATCGCCGTCGGCCTCGTACTTCGACGGGGGCCGGACGCGGAAGCAGGTCCACACGGAGCTCTTCACGCTGTCCGCTGCGCGCCGGTGGGGCGGCCGACGGTGCTGCTGCTTCGGCGGGTTGGGCGGCGTCTCGCTGCGGGTGCTCGAGCAGCAGCCCGAGGAGGAATTCAGGGCGGGCTTCGCGCTGCCGCGCCGCGCCGCCGGCGCGGCGTGCGGCTTGCTCCGGGATCGGTCTTTCGTCGTCATGCTCGGCAGGCTCTTCATCTCTCTGCCGTCCCTCTCCCACGCGGGCACTTCCTTTTCCCGCATTGTTACCCCCCTACCTGTTCCATGTGTCGTGGAAATGTGTAAATGCTGCTACGAATGATCACGTCAAACACTGACAAAATCCTTTTGTTCTTCGCTTACACCACCGTGTGTTGTTTTCTCAGGACTTTGTCCTGTTGTGTTTGTGTGATTCGTCACGTTGGGGTTGACCCGCATGACCTCACGTCCGTTCAACACGTGGTTCGGTAGTTACAGCACTTGGGATCCCTTCGGTTCTTTGTCTGGCAGCTCTTGTCGAGCATTTCCTTCCACGCTGGCGCTGTGAAAAAGACAGGCGCTTCGTTTTGTTTGTGCGTGCCGGGTGATCGTTTTCCCACTTGTATTTACCCTGTGTATATTCAGGTGAGGAATACTGATCAACCACCAAAACACGCTGCCTACGTCTTTTTAGCCTGCACAATACATTGAAGGGCAACCCGCAAGATTGTTAGCACTAAAAATGTGTGGTAACGGTGGTCCAGTTTTTTCACGGTGGACATTGCGCAAGATTATGAGGCGACCCAGGTTTCCCTGGTGCACGGGCTAGAGTGTGGCAAACGATGCGCACAAAGATGGGTGTTGGACGCTCAGCCCCGGCACTCCTCACTTGGGATTCGTGTGGAATATAGCGTGTTTCTAGCGTTTATTGTGGTTTAGAGGTTCGGTGTTTTAGGGTCTCCGGTTGACCATTGAGGCTGTGAGGCGGGTGGTATGAGGGTAGTAGGTATGCTTATACACTTTAACTACGGCGTTTCCTTTCAATTTCAGTCCCTTCATCTCTCTCTCTTGACTTGGTTCTGCCGACGATCTTTTCACTCGCACAACGCAGAAAGAGCTTCGTGAGAATTACCAGAAAAACAGCAGGAGAAAAAAAAGGAAAGAAACCAACAACGGCACAATGTGAAGTTCACGCGGGTACGGCGATACGAGATGGCAGACAGAGGGAGGAAACAAAAGAAATGCGTAGTTTTGGTTTATTCTTTGCTTTTCGCTGTCAACAACATTATTTACTTTTAGCGTCTTTGCGTGCCTTTTAGTGACGGTATTTTTGGCTTTCTTTTTTACCATGGATTTTCTGGACTTTATGGTGCCATAGAGTTGTCGTACTCTCTCTATGCGGCCCACGTCATGTTCGTTTAGCAGCGGTTGCCGAATCATGCCGTAGCACCGTCCTTTCGCGTTTGTTTTGGCTTTTTCTGATACAAAATACGTGAAAAGAAGAAAGATGAGGACAATAAGTAGCCGAACGGAACGGACGAAAAAAGCGGGGGGAAGGTTTCTTTCGAAATTCGGAACAAAACCCGCACACAACCGCGAGGGTAGGCAGCCACCGGCAGCAGCCACCGGTAGCCACTAGCAGCCACGAGTAGCCACCAGTAGTCGCGAGTAGCCACGAGTAGCTACCAGTAGCCACCAGGTGTCACCGAGTAGCCACCGGCAGCAGCCATCGGCACCTACCGGTCGCCACCAGCAGCCACCGGTAGCCACCAGAAGAAGGAAGAACAGAAAGCTATAGGTTTTTTCGTTGACCGCACTACCCTGAACTCACGTCCTGGACGTGGTTGCAGGTGGCAGCCTCATGATACGAGGGTCCTACTCGGGCGGCGCAGTTTCCTCACACAATGCATGTGGTAAACAAACAAAAAAAAAGACAGGCGCTTCGTTTTGTTTGTGAGTGTGCCGGTTGATCGTTTTCCCACTTTGTATTTACCCTGTGTCATTTGCAGGTACGGAATTCTGATCAACCACCTAAACACGCTGCATACGTCTTTTTAGCATGTGCAATACATTGAAGGGCAACCCGCAAGAGGATTTGTATTGAAAAAGAATTGATCCCCCAGAGGACCGGAAGAAAAGGAGCTGGAAAATACTCGACGTAGCTGCTTTGACTACGAATGGAAGGAATTTTAGAGGTAGAGGGGCAGATACAATACAAACACAACCTGGTTTGTTCTTCGCTTACACCATCGTGTGTTGTTTCTCACTCAGGACTTTTGACCTGGTGTGTTTGTGTGATTGGTAGTGTAGGGGTAGACCCGCATGACCTCACGTCCGTTCAACACGTGGTTCGGTAGTTACGGCACTTGGCATCCCTTCTGTTCTTTGTCTGGCAGCAATCGTCGAGCATTTCCTTCCAAGCTGGCGCTTGCGTAAAAAATGGCAGCGTTGCTGAAGTCTGCAGCTGCCGCAGGGCTTGGACGGGCACATTCTACAGCATTAATTCGATGTCACCCCTGTGCAGACGGGGGACGGTTGTTGTGCGCAGCACACTAGGTTCGAGTTTCGTGCAGTACGATGCTCACTAGTAATTATCATTACCAACAGCGCTTATTAACGCAAAAATAAAGTCAGACCAGGGCTGGAGACACTCCGGAAAGCAGAGGACCCACAACGCACAAAACGAACAACACGATTGGTGCGCGTGCGCTGTCGGATACTGGTTAGAGGTAAGCTCGTGGTATACGACGAAATTACGAACTGCCACTACCGCAGATACGATAGAGACTTTAAAAGCCCGGATCGCTAAGTGAACGTACGTCTGTCGTGTGTGTAAATTGAAATAGTAGAGTGTACCCCGCATCACTTAACCAGTCCCTTGCTTGCGGGGTTCTCCCTGGTCTTGTACTGTTTCGCGAGCTCGTCTCCGCAAGGTCTGCTCTGTACCCACCCATCGAGCGACTGATTCGAATACCGACGCTACATCCAACGTAACTCCCACGCAGGAAGGCTATAAAATGGCGACAACGAAAGCAATAGTAAGAAAATGCACCTTTTGAAATAGAACAAAAGAGGGACACCGCTCCGGCCTGGCCGACGGAGGGTTTGCAAGAAAATATGTGAACACGCGCTCGGGAAGGAAGAAGATGCAAAGCTTCCCGCAGTGTTTTTTTAACAGTACATTTGTACTGACGGGAACATCTTTCCGGAACAGCGGTTGCACATGGAAGACGGTGCCAGCGAAAAAGTGCCAATTTCACAGGAAACCCCTCCAAAGAGGCTTTACATCCTGTACATGCGAAGAACAAGAAACGGTACACCGCGAGAGTAGGAGAAGTAGAACTTGAGTTTTCGTTGACCGCGCTGCCCTGGGCCCAAATCCTGGACGTGGTTTCAGGTGGCAAATTTGGCAAATGATCATGATCAGAAGGTCCTACTTGGGCGGTTCAGTTTCCTCACACACTGCATGTGGCTAAATGTTTTTAGCCTTATCATTTTCATCACCGTTGGTCAGTTGATGCTGATCGTCCGTTACTTCGTTTATCAGTGCAAGCCCCAACACCGGAAATGTTCCTGCTACCAAGTTACCGTAATTGGATTGATGTTGAATCGGGTAAAACCTGGGACACCCCCCAAAAATGGGGGCTGGGTATCCCAGGTTTTTACCCGGTTCGGCATATATTTCTTTTTTTCGGGGTTGCGACTTTGCGTACTTCGCAGAACATCACGACCCTGCGACCGGTGCTCAATACTCAGCTCGAACCCTAGATGCCGCTGTCATGGGAGGCTGCAGGAGCACCACTGGTGCAGTCACGCAGGTGACTACCTGGGACACCCCCCGGTCTGTCATTTACCCGTTCCAGCTTTAGTCCAGTCCAACATTAATCCAATGACCTAGCCCCCCCCGTGCATAAGATGGATAGCCAAACCCCCTTGATTAAGATGGATAACGGGCGAGAACACCAATCCATCTTAAACACGGGGGTGAGGTACCCCTGTGCAAAGTGACTACACTGTAGTCTACAGTGCCCCCGTGTTTAAGATGGATACCCCCCTTGATTAAGATGGATACTGCCAAAACCCGAGTTTTTCATCCATCTTATGCACGGGGGGGGGCTAGGTACGGTAAATAAAACCAACTCTTCTTCTTTTCCCCCTTACCCCAGCGACCCAGGAGGTGAGGTCGTAGTTTAGACTGTTTCTAAACGCAGTTAAGCTTTTGGGCAGAATCCTGCGCCTCGCGTATGTTTGATGCCAGCATCATCACACGCGAGAGGCGGAGTGCAAGCTCGCATCAGGGCACGCACAAAGCATCTGATCGGCGTGGGTATGCATGCCGGAACCTCAAAGAACTCTCGATGTCTCGTCCGAAACGTGTAGTGTGAACTTGCACATTCATTTTCGTCCTAGGCAGGGGGAGAAATGGTATCTGCTCAACACCAACTCGGTCCTGCCTGCACTGGATTTCGGTCAGCCACGGACATATGAAGTGGATCATCACGCAAAACCTTAGAGTCGGACAGACAGGACAGCGGAGTGAGTCTGGTTTGTCAGGCGGCTCGCAGCTCGCCATATGCAGCCAGGGAGGGGGGATTGCAAGAACGTGCTCGGAATGGATATGTGCTCAACACCGCACTGGTCCCGTCTGCGCCGTGTTTCGGTCCTTTAAGCCACGGACACACAAGACCAGCGCTGAACCTGAGCGTCTGCAGATAGGACGGGGAGCGGGGAGGTGGGGGACAGACAGCGAGCTGCTGACCTTCCGGGACTGGGTCGCTGGTTCTGCTGTTGTTGTGCTTGATGTTATTGTTGTTGATGTTGTCGTTGTTTCTTTTTTTCTGCCGACAGCAGTGCAGGGCATTAGCTTGGTCACCGGCCCATTTTCCAAATTTTGGACCCGCTAACGGCTTTTTAGAGTTAAAGTTCGCTTGAAATTCCGGGGGTTGCGTCTCTTTTTGCCTCACTTTTGAATGGGCTCAACACAGCGCGACGCGGCGTATCTTCACGATAATGCTGGCCCTGAGTGCCTCGGATTGCGCTTTTGGCCACCTCTCCCGGGGGCCTGGGTGATGGTGTAGTGCCTTTTTCTTTTCTTCTTTCCCCCGCCGGCTTTTCCAAACTCGGACTGACAGTCTAAATGTGGATATAGAAGCTAATCCCCTGCAGCAGTGTGCGCGCGATCAGCCGGCTTGCCGGCTGATTAAACTTCGAGCATTTTTTTTTTTTTTTTGTTTACCGGACAGCATCAGCCGATTTTCAACCGTGTTAGCTTTGCACGCGTCGTGTTGTGCGTCGGCAGATTCTTGCTCCACGTACTGCTTGTCTCCGGCGCGCGACTCACACCCGCTGTGGAGTCTTCAGCAGTGTTGCTATTGGGCAATTTACGTACCTGCTGCCATCCTTAGATGTGGTGGCCGTTTCTCAGGCTCCCTCTCCGGAATCGAACCCTAATTCCCCGTTACCCGTTACAGCCACGGTAGTCCACTACACTACCGTCAAAAGCTGGTCTGATAGGGCAGAAGGTCTTGCGACTTGAAGTCGTGTGCTATCACTCGATTGACCTAGCCCGAGGAATCACCTGTTGATTCGGCGAGGATAATAGTAGCTGTCGTCTCATCCCCGCAGATACAGGAGTAAAACAGAGCAGTGTTTGCAATCAAACAATTCGAGTGCGGTGGCAGCAGAAATTGTCTCCGGACCAAAAAAAGAATAGGCGTGTGTTTGTTGCACGTGCCGGGGGAGGATTAGCCTGTTAGTGAGTGATAGTGAGTGAATATGATCGGTAGGCTAATATTCTCCCAAACACGCTGCCAGCGTTCTCTTTCGTGTTTACAATTAATTGTTACTACGAAAAAAAATAGTATGGCGCTTTCTTTTGTTTGTGCGCACTAGCGGAACTCACTGCTTTGGTCAGTTTCATGTAGTACGCTGCCAACTACTAATTTTTAGTACCAACAATGCATTGTTAACAGAAAAGAAAAAACAAAAGAAAATAGAAAAAGTTGGCACCAAACCTTGTGTGACCGCGGCAAAATAAAACAAGCCGTTTTAGAAGACTGTCTCGGCCATGCCAGGCAGGAACCAAGCAAATGGTAGAGATCCCGATGGGTTCAAGACAGAAACAAAACCGCCGAACAAAAAAAAAAAAGAAAACATCTGAAATGAGCAAAAAAGATTCAGAAGGGATGGGCTTTGCCCCACCCGCTTGCGACCCGAGGACTATAAAAGTCCGAGTCTCAAGACCAGTTTGGTTTGTGTGCTGGTGCACCGCACTTGGCATGCAGCTCTGCATCATTAGAGGGCTATTTTTCTGCGTGCCGGGCAGAGCATCCCGCCTCCTTTATATAGGAGTTCACGTTGGTGGCGTCCAGCCTCAGACGCTGAGTAAACGAGGACGCCCGGGTCACACCCGAAGGCGGTGCGCTACACCTAAAAACGTGTGCGAAGGCACACCGGAAAAACGGTAACGCCGCCGCCATTGTGACTCCAGCCCTGAGGCTGGACTACGCCGTTGTAGTCGTTTCGGCGGCAAGGATTAGCATCTCCTGTAGCCACAGGAACTGCACGCGGTATGGGGGTCCCATGGGTATGCAACAGAGGCATAACAGTGAAAAGACATAGTGTGACCGTATGTAAATACGGCTCTAAAACATGTTTATTGCGTGCAACGTCAAAGATGACATCACAAACACTTGTATAGTACCATAATAGGTGGGCGTGGGCCTTTGAAGCGTGGAGGATGCCTCTCGCGCTGCTCCCCCTTGAGGTTCCTGGCTCATGCCAAAGCGCCGCCGCCCGGGTGAAGGGGTTGCGGCATCAGGCGTGGGCCAGGGCCAGGGAGGAGGTTCGGAGGGGTCACCACCATAGTACCATAATAGGTGGGTCTACCATAATAGTGGAATGGCATATTATTTTTCATTTGACAAGGTACTGTATGGGGTCGCTGTCACGCAACGATTCATCAACTACGCGCGCTCACACCCGGATGCCTCAGCGTGTGTGTGTGGCACGGGCTGGACATGGCTCGGCAGCACCAACGGTGAGACGAGAGGCGATGGTATACTCTGCCAAAGGACACGTATCCCGACCAACAACAGAAATGAAGCCCGCAAGGCGTTTTTTTTGTGTTTCCGACGATCCCGTGGAACGTACATTTTTTTTTTGTCATCCCGTAATAATGAACACTCTGCCAAAGGACCCGTATTGGTGTCATGGAGGGGGCCTTCACGTGGTGACACTGTTGACCGCACCTTAATTGAGTCGCGGTCGCCGATCCTCCAACCGCCAGCATCATGTACTTGATGCGACGCGGAACAAGTGCTGACTGCACCGCCCGGCGAATAGAGGGCCACAAAAGTGGCAAATCGACCGGTCGGGGGGTGCTTAGCAGCCAATGGCCTGATGGCTGAGTGCACACCTAAGCAGGGCTGCATCCTCGTTGTAGCCGTGTTGTGTGTAAGGCTTCGTGAGGGTCTGGTCAACCACCTCATCGCAATAGGCGCAAACTTTCTTGACAGTCGGGATGCCGGGGGCGGGTCTCCAGCAAAAAGAGAAAAGTAAAGCAAGACCTCCCTGTGCCTGCTGTCTCCGGCTGCTTCGGCCGACGACACATACTACTACTACTACAACATCCCGTATCGCGTATCTATTATATTTATTTTGGGGGGGTGGGCAGGGGGAAGGCTGTTTCTTTCTATTTCTTTGTAGTTGTTTTGAAATGTCTTCCTTCTTCTATTTTGCTTATTTTTTTCCTCTTTTTTTTTTTGCGAAAAGCCTCCCCGTCAGGGTGCTTTCAACACGTTTTGCCACCATTTTTCGGCAAGGAGGCTACGTAAACTGGCTAAGTAGCGATCTATGCACGTCGGAAAAAGGAACAGGGTAGAAACAAACGCGCAGTCGATCCCCCGGCACGCACAAACAACACGGACGGTCGTTCGATACGAATTCGCAAAGTCAGAAATACGCTTGCCTGCGCGTCTTCTTTTTTTCTTTTTTTTTTCCCCCCGACGACAACTAGTGTCAGACTAGCCTACCCGAAGGCAGTTGATTTCTTTAGGCAAGATTACTCTACCGGCGGAAGTTGTTTGGGTTAGCGTCCTTTTTTTTTGTGGATTAGAAGGTCGGTATTTTTCCGACGTCCCACTTCCGACAATTTTTTGGCCCCTCGCAGACACCCGCGAACTTGCGGGAACTAACTGTCACGCAAGCGAAAGTTCATCTGCACGCGCGGTTTTAGAGTAGACAGTCTTACTTTGAGAAGGATTTTGTGCGGAGCACCAGGTTTCTTAAAGCCTCCAGGGTGGCCGTTGAGCCTTAGAGTCAAACGGCAAGGGGGAACCCGAAAGGAGGAGAGGAGGGAGATGTGCCTTGTGTCGGGAGATTTCTCACGATAAACGGGGCGGCCCTGCCTTCGGGTACGTTGGGGTTTCCGGAGTCCTGCAACGCGTGAGCAGCACGAACTCGAGAGGTCTGGTGGCATTCCCTGCGGCATCGGCGTATGTTTTGAAAACGAAAACACTCGAGGGACTGCCTTGTGCTCATTTCGAAGGAGGCTAGAGGGGGAGAAAACAATGCAACTACAAAGTGGGTCTCTTTTTTGTTGACCGCTTACGCCACTAAACCCAGAGTTACCTGTGTTTCGTGTGGGCTACAGCACATTTATTTACCTCCTTTGATCTATCGCAACTGGCAGTCTCCTCAAGCATTTCCTACAAAGCGGGTGCTTATACAAAGAAAAGAGCGAATGGGGGAGCGAGAGGCGCCGGGGAAACCGCCTGATCAACCCTTTCCTCAGAAAGGCTCCAGGCCGGGGGTCAACTCATTGCACGCCTGGGTCTCCGAGGGCTCTTTCAGCGGTTGTTGGGGGGCTTTTCTTTGGCACGTCACAGGGCAAGACGCGTCCGCCAGCGACACTGGACTTGATAGGGGCAAGGAGAGTTCGTTCGCAGCGCCGTGCAGGTGAGTTGTTACACACTCATTATCGGATGCCGACTTCCATGGCCGTCGTCCTGCTGTCAAGATGAACCGGCACCCTTTGTGGGATCTGATGAGCGATCACTCGGACACCTTAAGTCAGCTCATGGTTCATCCCGCGTCGCCAGTCATGCTTACCAGAAGTGGCCCACGTAGAACCAGGATTCTACGTCAGTTACTACCACTGGACGGTGGACGCCTACACCATCATGCCACATGCTATAGCACATGTGGCACAACATCGTTACACACGTGAATAGACACATGCGATCACATGATTTGTCACATGTTAACACCATATCATGTAGTCGCTGCCAATTTGAAGTCACTGTACATTTCCGGAACGAAAGGGTCGTGTAAACCCTAATGTTCCTGTATTTTAGAGTTAAAGTGTGCGTTTGCGTCGGCCACCAGTGCCGCACTCACTAGGTTTCAGAGGCAGCGGTGCTGGCAGTGGAACCATGAGAAGCTATAGTGGAACAGCGCGTTAAATACATCCTCCTCCTACTGTGTATGTATTTGTGTGTAGGGGCATGACCTCACGTCCGTTCGACACTTGTTCGGTAGTTACAGCACTTGGGATGCATTCGGTTCTTTGTCTGACAGTTTCGTCGAGCATTTCCTTCCAAGGTGGCACATACGTAAAAAGAAGGTGGAAAGTGATTTTGGTGGATTTGCCACGATCGCCAAGCGAGGGTGATGCTGCGATGTATTTGGGATACCGACGGGGGTATCATCTTGTAAAGGGGGGGTCGAGAATCTGACACACCGATAACAACGGAGAGGAAGTGGCCGTCCGGGGATAGGGTCATCATAATCTTCTCCCCGAGCATTGGTTGTGGCTTGGTATTCCTTTTCGTTATCTGAGCCAACTCCCCTTGCCCGATCGAACGTTGTAGAGCCGTGTAGTTTGGGTTGGAATGCAAAGAATCTGTGGCGATAATCTGCATCACCAGCGGCGTCGGCACTCCGAATTGACGCACTGAAGGCGCTCAAGCAACCTTGCGTTAGGTGAAAGTGTCAATAACTATCTTGCTGACCATGACCAATATGCTACCCAATGTATATAGACGAAAAACTTGAGTTTCTGTGTTCGTGCATCACACTTCGACTTGCGTGACTGTGTGGTGCACGTGTGGAAGAACTAATATCTAATTGAGCTCAGGTCGCTTGCAGGGGTCGGTGAATTGGCTCATTGGGGGAATATATGGGTTTAAAGTCCGGTCAGGCGGCCCGGATTTTCGAGGATTCGGCCGAGGGTCTGTGTTGAAAGAAAGTTTGTCGGAAGGTTGCTACCGGATGGCCGGCAAAGGGAGATAGTCTCCACGGGTGGGCAAACACTTCCTGTTTCGCCGCCGCGGGAAGCCTTTCTTCCGCAGCTTATACCGTTGGGTTCAACGGGACACTGGAAGTCTGGTTCCGGTAGGTCCCGCTGCATCTTTAGTTTTGCGGCTTCCCCTGTTGGAACATTTTTCACCGCCGCGAAAAATGCTTTCCCAGTGGGTCCCACAATGCAACTGGCTAATTAAACCACAGCATTTCGCTTCATCACAGATGGATGGGATGCCCAGTGCCCTGGTTGTAATACCTGGCTATCAATTTGGATTGGCAAATGAGAAGTAGAAAAAGATCAACTTGGAAGCCAGACAAACTTGTTTTCCCTCGGTGTTACCGTCGATCCCGAGGGGGTGAAGTCCTTTTTTCTTTTTTTTTTCTTTTTCCTTTTTTCGGTTTCTTTCAGAGTGCACGTTCACTTTTTTTTTTTTTTTGTGGTGTTGGCGATGAAACCTTCTTGTTTCTTTCGTTGCATTTCATCTCTTTACGATTCGTGTTGACAAGTTGCGTGGGAACAAAGACAATTGATTCAGCGACAACGGTGGCTCAGCCCTTCGGTGGCTTTCCACGTTCGCTGGTGTACCAAACTGGAAGCCAGACATTTCGCATCTTCTTACAACAACGGATTGAATAGCGGTTCAATCTGGTCCTTCTTTTTAAAGAAACAGTCCAGAAACTTGAAGCTCCGGATTCTTAAGACATCGGGTACCTTTCAGCAACAGGAATAACCTTCATACGCAGCGTGTTCTTAGAGGTGGGAAAGTGTATTGGGTACCGTAATTGGAATAATGTTCAACTGGAATAAAGCTGGAACGGGTAAATGACGGACCGGGTAAAACCTGGGAGATCCGGGGGGAAGTCCCAGGGTGCGTGACTGCACGAGTGGTGGTCCTGCAGCCTCCCACGACACCGGCATCTAGGGGTCGAGCTGGGTAGTGAGCGCCCGAAGGCGCGGGCAAGCACCCAGGGTCATGATATTCTGCGAAGTACGCCAAGTCGCAAACCCCCCCAAAAGAAAAAAATGCCGAACCGGGTAAAAGCTGGGACATCCAGCCCCAGTTTTGGGGGGTGTCCCAGGTTTTGCCCGGTTCAAGTACGGGTAGTATATGAGTTGCTGTTCGCGGGTGTTTCGGCCATTATTCCACTTTGCTTACCGACTGCGGAAAATACTCGTAGGCGCGGCGCCACCTGATTTTCATTTAGACGGAGGTCTTTTGCCTAGAGGCGTTCACGAAACGATATCCCCTTCAAAAGTATTACTTTCGTTGAACGCGCCCGACTATAGCTCTCATAGGTTGCGCTGGTGAAATTGTCTTTTGACAGAGTCGGTGCCTCTCGTCACACCTTTCAGATACAGCTGCGCTTTGCTTGACGCTACATGGTGCGAAACGTGGCGCAGCCGTGCCGGGTGGTACGGACGAGGGCTTTACCGGACGCTCGCTTTTGTGACGGAGTGCCTCACTGCATCTACGGCAAAGTATTTGCGCCAACTGGGCGGCCTCCTCGAGTATTTCCCACAAGGCAGGTGGTCATTCAGAAAAAGAATCCTGGTATTGTACGTCGGCGGAAGGTCCAAAAAAAAAAAAAAAAAAAAAAAAAAAAAAAAAACGACGCTATTGCCCAGACGGTGTTTTACGCCGAGTGACCGTTGCAAAGGACGAAGGGGGAGGGACGTCTTTCTTTGGGTTGGAGAGAGCATTTCAGGCCAGATGGCGCTTACGGCCAAGTGGCGTTTTAAGAAAATGCATCCAGGACCACAGGCGGTGGAAGGCTCCATGGCACCCTTTACGCCGAGAAACACGTTGCAAGGACAAGGGAGGATTGCAAGAACGTGCTTGGAATGGGTATGCGCTCAACACCCGCACTGGTCCCGTCTGCGCCGTGTTTCGGTCCTTTAAGCCACGGACACAAGGCGGACGATCATCAGCGAGGAACCTGAGTGTCTGCAGACAGGACAGCGGTGTGAGTCTGGTTTGTCAGGCGGCTGTTCGTAGCTCGTCACAGCCAGGACCGCCCGTGCTACTAGAGCACAGGCGAATCCGTAACGGGCAAGGACAAGGGAGGGGGGCGTCGGTTTCATTTGGCTGGGGTGAACGTTGCAGGCCGTAAGGCGGCGTCAGCGACCAAGTCGGATGAGGTCAGGCGTGCCTACTGGCGGTTTTAACTCCCCGCAGCAAGACCAAAGCGCGTTAAGGTCCACGTGGGGTGCATCCAAGGAGCCACGGCATTGAAGGCTAGATGGCACCTTTTGGGCCAATTGGCGGTTTGACCGCCGGGTTACATTTACAAGGACAAGGGATGGGGGGGGACGCTTCGTTGCTCCTCGGCGACGACGTCATAAAAGCGACCTGACCTACGAGAAAGACCGCCCTTTGACAAGGTGAACCGGTGTCACTCGTCTCACCTTTCAGGTACGGCTGGCAGCAGTACTTTGTTGCTGTACGGTCCTGGACGAACTTTTGCTGACGCCATAACTTGTCGCCACGTCTCCATAGGGTCTGAAGAGCTGTGGCTATTCGTGACGCACACGAACGCCGGCTCTGCCGAGTGCACGATTTCTGCCTTGGAAAAAGTGCAACGATTCCTCGGAATCAACGACGGCTGTGTCATGCTTGGCATTACATGGTGCGAAACGTTGTGCAGCCGTACCGGGACGGACGAGGGCTCTACCGGACACTCGTTCTTGTGACGGAGTGCCTCACTGCATCTACGGTAAAGTGTATTTCGCAACTGGGCAGCTTCCCTTGGGTGCATGCGGTTCATGTACTGGGGCGGCTCTGCTCTTTCCAGTCAATCAGGATCGGGCTGTGCTGCGTCCTCAAGGATTGCCACCCTGAGCGCACTCTGCATATATGTGCCCGCGCGCCTGTGCAATCGAGAGGGTCGGTTTGCCGAGCCCCCGCGGCGGAATCACGACGCGTAGAACGGTTTGAGTGCGACCGGCGGTTGGTCTGAGTTGAAGCAGAGGGGCCCGCACCGTGCCGCCGCCCCGCAGGGAGCATCACAGACCTGCTATTGACTCGCTCTTCCGCGCGCTATAAGTCGCACGCAGTTCCCTTAAGAAGTAGTGCGCGTCTCGGGTAAGCGGCAAGCCGCCGATGCCAAGAGACACCCCTACAACGACACGCCCACCAATTTAAGGCCGCAGTATCGATATTTGGTCGGACTGATTGTCGGGGCCCCTCCCCGCGGTGAAATCACGACGCGTAGAACGGTTTGAGTGCGACCGGCGGCCGGTCTGCGTTGAAGCAGAGGGACCCGCACAGCGTGCCGCCGCCCCGCAGGGGCGACGGGTTGCGCGCTGCGGACGAGGCCTGCCGCGCCGCCGCCGGGGCGGGCCACGTGGCGTTCAGGGGGTCCAGCGGGCTCGTCGGCGACGACGGCTGCCGGACGACGTCCGCGGGGTACCGGCCGTGCGATGGCCGGTACCGCGGAGGCGGCGAGCTGGCTTTGTTGACGGTGTTGCTGTGGCTGTTGCTGTTGGACCCGCCCGGCGACGCCGGGCTGTACGTCGGGTGGCGCTTGCCCTCCAAGCCCTTATGCGAGAACGGCCTGTCAGGTGGTGTGGGTCGCGGTGCACCTACTGGGGGGTAAATCTTAGTTTCGTGTTCAGGCGCTACTTGCCTCTCATGTGTTTGATGCTAGCATCAAGTCTTCTTCGCGGAATGCAGAGTCTTTTTTTCTGTTCTTTTCTTTCTTTCGTTGTCGACAACTTCTTGTTTCTCCTTCTACTTTACTTTCTTTACCGTGGTCTTTTTGGACTTTCTGGTGCCGTAGAGTAGTTCTTCTGGGGGAAAATCTTAGTGTACTGTTTAGGCAGAGCACTGCCTCTCATGCATGGTTGATGCTAGCATCAAGTCTTCTTCGAGGAAGATGTCGTCTAGGAAAGGGATGCAAAATAGAAAATAGAAAGTTGTAAAGAGGGGAGTATGGGGGGGGGGGGGGGGGGGGCAATTACGATAGGTACTCCAATATACAATACTATTTCGGAATACAATAGCTGAAATGGGGGTTCCGGTGAGCATTGTTTCGGAGCACAATATTATTTGTCCCCAGTCCCCTGTGGGGTTTTGCAGGGGGAGCAGCACCTGGGATCCCTTCTGTTCTGTGTCGGGCAGCAGTACGCTGATGCCCAGCAAACTGGGCCACCTTGCAACCTGAGCTCTGGATCCCAACTACGAGCTTTTTAACAGCAGCAGCATTAATATACGATATTGGTGCTGGAGTTACCGCGGGTGCTGGCACCAGACTTGTCCACCAATTGTGTTCATTGACAGGTTTAGATATCATCCATTGCTTCTAACGTACTAAGTACGTGCCGAGGCTTTTTCTCTTCGCTTCCTCAGCAGTGTTGCTATTGGGCAATTTGCGTACCTGCTGCCATCCTTAGATGTGGTAGCCGTTTCTCAGGCTCCCTCTCCGGAATCGAACCCTAATTCCCCGTTACCCGTTACAGCCACGGTAGTCCACTACACTACTTTCAAAAGCTGATAGGGCAGAAGCTCTTGCGGGCTTGCACCGACTTGAAGTCGTGTGCTATCACTCGATTGACCTGTTGACAGCATCGTCGAGCATTTCCTTTCAAGCTGACAGCCCTTTTAAGAAGGCCGCGGAAGTCGGCTGAGCCGGGAGCTACCGGAGAAGGTGTGTATGTGCCTAGGTACTACAACCTGGTTCGATTGCGGGATAATAAAGCCTCGGGGATAAAAGACTGCGTGGTTTCCCCGTTCAATATCTTATTTCCCATCCTTTGATTTTTTCCGCCGGCAGTACAATGAGACGTTGAAGGAAGACGTTGGATAGGATGGAGGAAGAGACGATTCTTCGTTTGGGTTTTTATTACGACGCAGCGAGCGTCGGGGTCCCGTGGAGAAACACAGGACCACCTTGCTCCTGTCCTTGCGAGGTTGCGAGGGGGGGCCGGTCGATTGAATTCTTCCCGCTATGGAACAGAGGGCCCGTTGACTCGCAGGAGGAAACACTTCTGCGGGGTACCCTCTTCCGTGTGCCATCACGCGGAAGGAAGATCCAACCGGAGGAGCAAGGGTTTTCGAATACGAACTGTGCGAACCCTTTCCAAGGGACGGGTGGGAGGGAACTTTGAAATTTTTTCTGACCTGCGGGTCAGTGGCGCAAAAAATCGGAAAGGGAGAAGGTGTGTGTTTGGGTGTTCACTTACGACGCAGCGAGTGTCGGGGTCCCGTGGAGAACACAGGACCACCTTGCTCCTGTCCTTGCGAGGTTGCGAGGGGGGCCGGTCGATTGAATTCTTCCCGCTATGGAACAGAGGGCCCGTTGACTCGCAGGAGGAAACACTTCTGCAGGGTACCCTCTTCCGTGTGCCAATCACGCGGAAGGAAATCCAACCGGAGGAGCAAGGGTTTTCGAATACGAACTGTGCGAACTCCCCTTTCCAAGGGACGGGTGGGAGGGAACTTTGAAATTTTTTCTGACCTGCGGGTCAGTGGCGCAAAAAATCGGAAAGGGAGAAGGTGTGTGTTTGGGTGTTCACCTATATTGTTGGGAGAATAAGACCAAGCGAAAAAAGACTGCGTGTTTTTTCTCACCGATCTTATTTCCCATCCCTTTGATTTTTTCCGCCGGCAGTACAATGAGACGTTGAAGGAAGACGTTGGATAGGAGGAGGAAGAGACGATTCTTCGTTTGGGTTTTTATTACGACGCAGCGAGCGTCGGGGTCCCGTGGAGAAACACAGGACCACCTTGCTCCTGTCCTTGCGAGGTTGCGAGGGGGGCCGGTCGATTGAATTCTTCCCGCTATGGAACAGAGGGCCCGTTGACTCGCAGGAGGAAACACTTCTGCGGGGTACCCTCTTCCGTGTGCCAATCACGCGGAAGGAAATCCAACCGTATTAAGAACCAAGCCCCCCCCCTCTCTTCTCTCCGCTTACAAACTCCTTGTGTCCATGTCTGCCACCATGTTCTGACTCGGCACGAGGTGTGTTCGGACGTCCGCCTTCTGCAGATGCGCGCACAGTCCGACAAGGAGATGGTTCTCGGCCAAGTGGGGGGACGCCAGCTTCCTGCACCGGCTTTCTGCGGTGCTATTGTCATGGAAA
>JAPJBO010001414.1:0-45784 GCA_030068145.1 Diplonema papillatum | reverse complement strand
AAACATCGATTGCCACAGTACACCTGCATACGACGACGGGTGGCAACCGTCACCGGAAGGGGCACCATCGGGCGGTGTTGTCGGAGCATAGACAGCGACGGCAGGAAGAACCCCACCGACAATGCAGAAGAGGACTGCAGATTCACAAAAGCCCCACTCGGCACGGTCGCCGATACAAGTAACCATGAGAACGTGGGTTGGAAGCAGCAGAGGACGAAGTGGTAGGCACAGAAGAGTGGAATCTGGTGTCAGAAAACCTCAGCATCCGCATGTGACGACATTCTGCATCATTAGCTTGTGGTTACCTATTTGCTCGTCTCAGATCGCCGACGAAAGAAAGCGGTGAGCATCAGCGACTGCTCTGCACAAACGAGACCGCGACGACACACAAGAAGGGGCCGAGCCAAGTCGAAGAACAGCCCAGGAAGGGCCCTGAAGAGTCAAAGAGCCCGCCAGAAGACGGAGGAAGAGAAGTGCCCGTAGATCAAAAGAAGAAGGTGATCCCGCCCTCTGAAAGGAAAGCCAAAATTTGGCTGGAAACGGACACCCGACGGACACACAGAAGGACCCGCGAAGTGGTATCCTATAGGACCCTTCAGCATGAGGAGCCTTCCGGCGTTTCTTTTAAAAGAAACGGAAACGTTTCCGTTTCCGTTTCCGTTTCCGTTTCCATATTTCGAAAAAACTAAAAGAAACGGCGTTTCCATCCAATTTAGCCCTAGGGGGGGGGGGGGGGGGGGGGGCAAGTGAATTGGCTCACCCCGCCCTGGACGAATTACTAGCAAATCGAATACCTTCGAGTACACCCGGCGCCGGTCCCACTCGATGATGATCTTCACCTCGGAACTGATCAACGCACCGTTCTGAATATTGCCGAAGTACCGTAAGAGCTTGATCCCGCTGGCCGCCTCGCCGTCTTCTTCCTTCTTCACCATCAGCCCTTTGCGGTGCAGCATGTGCAACGTGTCATTGATCTGCATGTCGACCAAGTCCGTCTCCCAGCTGCCCTCTGACTTCGCGTTTCGCTCCCGGTAAATGTCGAAGATAATGGCGGTGAGCACGTTGATCAGCAGCAGCGAACCGAAGAGCACCATGAACAGCAGCAGAAGGGGGCCGAATATGGAGTGGTTCCTGCGCAGCGCATGGTTCGAGAAATTGGTAGGTGTGGGTGACAGGGGCAGTGCGGGTAAGAAGGAATACATCAAAACGAAGTTCTTAGCGGTTCTCTATCGTTTCGTCCAAGGCCTCGTTGCGCTCGGGATCAATAGAGACTGCTGGGGTCGTACGTACGCCTAACTCAGTGGTGAAATTCTTAGATCGTAGGAATACGAACTTCTGCGAAAGCATTCGACAAGAGTGTCTTCATTAATCAAGGACGAGAGCGTGGGGACCCAAGATAATTAGATATCGTCGTAGGCCCACTGCTGCAACTTTGTAGCTGTTTTGTTCGGGAGCTTTCGGCAGAAAAGTGTTGTCGGAGCACAAAGTAGCGCAGTCTCGTGGACTCGCGCTGTCTACTGTTCTCGACGGCACGCGCGCCGAGTGCGGCAATTGTAGGGTGTTACGAGGAAAAGATCATACTGCCGCACTGCTTCGAACTCCCAGTATTCGCCGAAGATGAGTCGGAAGAGCGTGAGAAGCTGAAGGTGTGTGTGCAATACGGGCGGTTGTGCGAGAAGGCTCCGCATTGGTGCACACGCACGCAGCTGAAAGCCCGATTGCCATAGGTCTGGGCTCAGATTGAACATGCTGTGGCGCTCTCGGGTGCCACCCGCGGCTCCTGATTTCTTCCAGGCCTTCTTGCATGTTGTGCCCGCAATGAAGTGTCAGCTTGGAACTGTTACGAACAAGGAATCCAATTGGTTAATTAAACCACAGCATTTCGCTTCGGTCGCACGGTCGTCTGCTTGCGCACGAAAAGACAGGTGGAAGTTGTTTGGAGCGAAAGCTTTCGTGGAGTCCGGTGTGCACAAAATAGCTGTTTTTCTTGCTTCTTGAGAGTGCGTACGCGTCAAAGAAAGAAGACTGGATCGCCTAGCCTATGGGTGCGCATGCAACTCAAGAATGACACTTTGGTTTTGTTGAACGCTTACGCCCGCCACTGAACCCAGATTCACCAGTTGTTTCGTGTGGGCTACAGCACATTTACCTCCTTTGATCTTTTGCAGCTGGCAGCCTCCTCAAGTATTTCCTACAAAGCAGGTGCTTATACAAAAAAGAAAATTGCTTCTTTGAAGACTAATAATAACCCGAACGACAGGTTCGCCGCTCCGACCGCCAGAGAAACAAAAGTTGCTTGCTTCCCCTCCCTCCGTTCCCACTTACTTCATTTGCCTTCATACTTCCCGTGGCACCACTTCATGTGGTCAGCAGCAAGATCAGCAGTTTTCTGGTTTCACCTTTACTCCAACCATACGGCGGGCGGCAACTGGACAGGAGCGGTGGACGACAGCGACAGACACAAGCATAGGAGTGAGGATGGTACTATCGCGTTTGCGACCGAAAGGACAAGTGGGAAACTGCGTGCGCTTGTTTTTTTTTTCGTTTTGAAGTACCGGCCAGGGCATTAGCTTCGTCTCCGGCCCATTTTCCAAATCTGGACCGCTAACGGCTTTTTGCGTTTTCACTGTTTTTCAGCGGTTTCTGCACTTAGGGGGCTCACCTGCCAGTGTTGCACGGGTCTCTGCCTCCTCTCCGGCCTCAACCTCTAGTGTCGCGGTGTAAGCAACAGCCAGGATTTGTCGACTGGAACCCCCGGTTGGACTTACACACTACGCACTCTAATTAATGGTCGTAACATGTGTGACCCTCTGATGTAGTGTAGTGGTCATCTCCACTCAGTGTTCTTCAAATACTAATAATCAGTTTTTCGGCTCGCGTTGCGAGCCGAAGAAACAGGTATGTTCATCATGCGTGCCAAGATGTCGCAACATTCGATACATTGTATTCGCCGAATTCTTCGAAAGACCTGCAGCCCAGGAAATAGGTGGTGGACCGTGTTTCACTGTGATAAACAGCGGCAGGCACTTCGATGCAGTTTCAAAGAGATAGGGACGGACCGGCTCATAAATGCAAAAAATCGCCGGAAATCGTCACTTTACCCTTGGGGAGTACATGGTAAGTCCACGGCAGTTAAGTTTTCCACTGTGGATCACACCATACAAGGGTACGACGCCAAGTAGATACGGCCAAACCCCCTCAACCCGCTCTGTGAAGGGTGGGCAGAACAGCTCTATTTGGTTTCGTCTGCGTGGGTTGTTGCTGTTGGGACGCTTTGTGCAAAAAAAAAGGTCTTTACTTCTCATGATTTTCTTCTGGCTCGGGATGTTCATTTTTGTTCGGCGCTTTTCCCGAATACAGCGCGACGCGACGTATCTTCACGACAAGGCTGGGCTCTGAGAGGCCCTCAGAATGCACGTTGGCCACTCTGCCGGAGTTTGGTGGTGGTGTAGTCCCATTTTTTATTTCTTTTTTTCTCGGTGTTACGGGAGGGCCTGCTACATGGGGTAACTACATGTTCGGCGACACTGCAGAGCCACGGGCCCTAGGTCAAGTGGCTAACAATGCTCCCAAGACAGTGGCGTAAGAGTCGGCGGTCGGCTGAGGCCCGCAGCAGGCGCGCACAGAGAAAGACTGTGCGAAGGAGTGCTGGGGGGGTCAGCTCCTGGCGGTCCAAGAGCACGAACTGGGTGCTGGAAGGTATGGTATGGAAGAAGGGCAAGTGACATGGATGGAGCTAGGCTGGGACTGGAGGCTTGTGTACGTGGCTGTCGAAAGGGGCGAGCGAGGTGGTGTCGGATTCGTGGTAGCGCCAGGCGTACGGGTACTGAAGGTGGTCAAAGAGAGTGCAAGGGTCCTTTGGATGGACGTACAGGGAGTCGGAGGGAAGACGAGGCTGGTGTCGTGCTGCATGCGTTCAAGGCAGAACAAGAGCATGCAGCGTTCTACGCCGACCTGGAAGAGCCCACGAGGGTGAGAGAAGTAGCGCAGGTAGTCATACTGGGGGACATGAATGCGACACTGCAAGTGGGCGAAGGTGGTGCAAGGTATGCGTTAGACGAGACGGAGCGCACGGCCGAACGTGCTGCCGCATCGGGGCGACTGATAGCGTACAACGACGAACACGACGTGGTCAGTGTCGCGACGCAGCATCGAGACGCGCCAGCGCCAACCTTCGACGGCAACGGTCGCCACGAGAAGCGAATGATCGACCACGTCCTCGTCAGGGCGCGGTGGAAGTCGTCGTACAGCGCAACGAAGGTGTGCTCCGACCACCGTGTGCTGCGCTGCCGGTTCAGATCCGTCTTTGCGGTTGACACCGCACCGAAGCCACCCCCGCCTGACTACTCGGCCTTGGCGGACGACACATCACCGGTGCACGCCTCGTTTGTGACGGAACTGAGTCAGCTGTCCGACTACGGCTCTTTCTGCGAAGTTGCGAACAGGCTGTGTCGTGAACTCCCGCGGCGTCGACTGTTCAAGTTGGACCCGGAGTGGCTCGCGCTGGGCGGCCTGGAACAGGCATCGATGCGGGAGAAGGAAGCGCGAGTGGCAATTGTTCTGCAGCGGGCGGTGCAGGAGGTGACGCACCTGTTTGACCAACAGCTGAATGCGAATCCCCGTATCGCCTGGGCTGCACTGAAGCAGCTCAGAAGGACGAACAAGATGCTGCCGAAACTGCCGGTGGAGCCCACTTTAAGGCGGAGTGCGAGAAGCACCGCTCGGATGCCGTGCCTGCGCCTGTGGACGTTCTCGCGGGCTTCCGTGACCTGGCGTGGAATGTTGCCCCCCAAACTGAGGTGACCCTCTGGACCTGGCCAACTACCGGCGCATCACGCTAATGAGCTGCACAGCCAAGATCTACAACACGATATGGCTGCATCGACTCCGCGACGTGCTAGATCCCCTGCTCCGAAACAACCAGAATGGCTTCCGGGTAGGGCGCAGGACCGTGTCGCACATACTCGTGCTCGAGACGAACGAATCAACGAAGGCGCAACACCTGCACGTTGTCTTTGTCGACTTCTCTGCGGCCTTTGACAGTATTACTGGCACAAGCTGGAAGAGGTGCTGAAGTCCCTGGGGGCCCCCCAGAAGCTAATCGATGTCATCCTGTCGTTGTATCGAGGCGCTAAGACGGCGGTGCGTACCCCGGACGGACCGACAGAGGAGATCCGCATTTGGGCAGGGGTGCTGCAGGGAGATACCTTGGCCCCGTACCTTTTCGTGCTGGTAGTAGATGTAGTCCTCCGGTGCGTGATGATGGGCAGGCAGGGATTTGCCTACGAAGTGGCCGGGCGCAAGCGGACGACGACGGACCTGGACTTCGCCGATGACCTTGCGCTGATGAGCTCGACAGCAAGGGAGTTGAGGTTGATGCTCGCCGACCTTGTGGCAGAGGCGAAGCTGCATGGCCTCCGGGTCAATTTCAAACCGGGAAGACGGAACAGTTGCGGGTCTCCCAACCCAACAGGCTGCAGGACGAAGGAGGCGAACCGGTCAACGTAGTCGAACACTACAGGTACCTGGGCTCCGAGGTGTCTGCCGCCGCGGATTCTTCCAGGAGGGACTTTCTGAAGCGGAAGGCGCAGGCCTGGGGGATCCTTCGGGGTCTCCGAGCGGTCGCGCTCGGACATGTTTGAAGCTGCGAAGGTCAAGATCTTCGCAACGCTATTGCTTAGTGTGTTCCTGTATGCCTCGGAAACGTGGACAGTGGGAGTGCTAACCAACATGGTGAGGTACGTGAAGGGGGTGGTGGTCTTCTCGAGGGACACCCGGGTGGCGAATGAGGAACTGCTGGAGGGGTACCCAGACATAGGGTTGCTGCTCCTGGAGCGAAGGCTCAGATTTGCAGGACACTGCAAAAGGAGCACGGAGCCCGTCAGTGACCTACTGTTTGCCACTGCCCCAGCGACATACAAGAGAAAGCTAGGACGCCCGAACCTCACCTACGTGAAGGTCCTGGAGAATGACACGGGCAAAAAAGCGAACCAATTCAGTGAACTAATGGAGGACAGGATAGAATGGGACAGATTTGTAAGGGGCCTGATCTCAGAAAAGAAAGCGTATGTGGCACCACCGAAAACGCGTGTGGAGATAAAACCGCACAACTCGCGAGGAAGGCCGAGGCTCCCCAGCGAGGAGCTAAGCACTGAAGCGCGGAGGATGCGAGATATCAATGCCCGGAAAAAGTTCGACCAGCTGGTGTGTAAGGCATGTCACCACCGGGACTGTGCCCAGCACTGCCGCGCCCACCTGATACCCTTGCTCCTGAGCACAACACCTCCATCGCCGGGAAGCTCCCGCACCGGCCCAGAGCTCAACCTTTTTACAAAGGGAGCCGAGGGCCAGAACAGGAACTTTGACGCGAAAAAAATGGCGAGGGGGTGAGGGCCTGAGAGGGGGCATTTTAGCGGGCGAGGGGTCACCTCGCGACGAAATCTCAAAGCTTGTCTCCCTTGATTCTCGGGCGGGACCCTACCTCCCGGACCCCTATTTCTCTCCTGTGTCATCATCCCGAGTGCTCAAGCCGAAGCGAACATCTCAGGGAATCATACGAGCACTGCCAAGTCTGCAAGAGTGCGCTGTCAACGCATCGAGATCAGAGAAGCCGACAATGCATCCTTTGTGGACGCATCTCCTTCCGGGAGTGCTTGGAAGTACCCATATCAAAGTGGACGGTCCCTAACTTCACCCACCTCTGCGACGATTGCTACGTCCTTGCTGATGACATCCGTCCTCAGTGAGGGCGGCCTTTTTCTTCTCTTTTTCTTCTTTTTCTTCTTCTCTCGGCGGCCTTTCCAAATTTGGACTGACAGTCATGGCTTCCGATGCTTTTGGGCTCAAATTTAATTCACATGCGGAACGTGCGGAAAAGATCCAAAAAGGTGGAAAAAAAAACTTTTCCGAGTTTCATGCAGGAGGGGTACAAGCTCCAGAAAAGGGTCCAGGGTGTAGTCTGGTAGGGAGAGGCTGCCCCCAACTTGCCATATTTGGGTCGCCAAGTCCACATTAGCATCACTTTGCGGGCTTCGTGGTTTTGTGCAGTTGGCTTGGTGCCACGGGATCGATCGGCTTGTTGCGGACCTCCTGCAAGAACACGAAGGAAAAGTGCGTAGTTGTTTGCAACGCATACTTGTTTTCCGGTAAGGAGTGGGCAGGACGTTTCAAAGGGGGAAAAGAGGAACACAAAGCACATGATTGCTTCTTGGAAATAGTAGGTGGGACGTTCTTGATTGGAGTGAAAGTTCGTAAGTAAGTTAATCACTCTGCTCGATGGTCGCTTCACACTGCCGCACATCAACCTGCTCATCCTCCTTGGCTGTCAGCTGAGGCCTCTGCCCTTTGCTTCATTGAAGGCGTCCGCGGCCAGGCATATTAGTATTGCCTCACAGGTTGATTAGCCAAGCCAAAAGACACATCCCAGGAGAAAAGAATCGGGGCAGGTTGACATTTACATAAGTCCTGTTCACAGTCCATGATCGCAAGCTGCGACCTGGGCCAGAGGAACCAACACGTGTTGGTTTGGCGGGACCCAGTTCGAGGTCTACAAGGCGAAATGAGAGCAAGATGTTGTACAAGAACCTCAAGAACGTCCACGTTGCTTTTGTGCGTGCTAATGGTCCACGCAATCAGTCGATGGATCGTTGCCCCGAGGACGGACCCACCCTTCGGTCCAAGGCTGGACGGAAACCCTGACTGTGACAAGCCAATGATTGTAGGGGGCTGACCTTACACACATGTGAGTGCAATTTTAATACATGCGGAAACACATGCGGAAACACGTACGGAATTCCGCACGTACGGAAAATCACAATTTTATTCACGTGCGGAATTCCGTACGTTCCGCATGCGGAACGCAAGGCCTGCTGACAGTCCAAATGTGGATTTAGAAGCTAATCCCCTGCTACGGTAGTACCGGTACACAATTTTCAAGCGACCTACCCCGTGTGCACGTTACCCCACTTCCATCCGAAGACGGCACAGGAGGATAATGCGTAGTTTTGTTTTGTTCGTTGTGTGGAAAGAAATGCGCAGGCAAGAAGGTTGAAGTATGGTTAAAGTCACAACCGTGGTGTCACCAGAGGGGGTAAAAGAGGAGCAAGGAATGCTTGAGGGAGAACGTACTTATAATTCGTTACTAGTCAGCAAGTATGTCTGAGCCACTATTTAACGTTGCTTTAGCCGCAACAAGTACGCTTTCTACGGCAGTTACTGCCTAACAAAAAAATACCCGAGATACCTGAAAAAAGAGATGGGCCGACAGCCTCCTTTCTAGAAGTTATAGGTTCACTGACAGGTCAGCTGCTTTTAAAAAAGGTTGGACACCCGTCTCCTTTCTAGTTCAGTAGGTAGTATCAAAAGATGAGATGGGCAAGCAGCCTCCTTTCTAGACTGTTTCTTTCTTGTACAATAGGTAGCGTCAAAAAAAAAAAAAGCGATGGGCTAACAGCCTCCTTTTTAGGATATGATGCAGCCTGCTGGTGCGTAGTAGTGGAGCGGTAGTACAATGGGCCATTTGCAAGGATTAAGGAGGTAGAGGTGCTCGCTGGATATAGTACGATTTGGATGGTATCCCAGTCTACGTTTGGTAGGTCCATTCGCTCAAGGGGCATATTCTTGTTTGGTGTGTACGTGTGAAACACCTGTTTTTTTAAGTGATTTAGCACAGCACGCTGCCATCCGACGCTGTTCATTATAGACAAGCAAGCTTGTTACCATAAAGATATGACCATCCAGACCACTTTCTGCGTTCATATTTGTTACAAAAGCGAAAAGGCGGGCGCTTTGTGTGCCGGTTGATCGCTTTTACCCTGGTGTCTACACCGCAAGATAGTACTACTCGTCCTCGCACCCGTTTGCTGCCGTGTGACGCAAACTGATGATGCCAAACAAACGTAGTAACGTGTGGCACGAACGTGAATATACTATGTTCTCGGGATAGCAACAAGGCATTAACCTTGTGCAAGTGCTTGTACTTGTCGGAACGGGTACTTATCTTCTAAGCTTCTACGCTCCGATGCAAAACTGAGGTGAACACATACCGATAAGAACATGGAACTGTACTCGTTAGAGGATTCGCCCCAAGCGAAGTACGCCGCGAAAGACAGCGCGAGGAGAAGGAGCACGAGAATGACGCCGAAGAACAAGATCCTGGCGTTGAAGAGGGTCTGGACAATGGCGAGGGAGATGGGACCCATGTTCTTGTGCAGGCGGACGATGACGAGGATCTTCATGTAGACGAACATGAGAACAATCCCCAGGGCGCTCTGCCGCGTGTCGTGTCTGGTGGATATCTCCTGAAACGGGAAGTAAAAGCTCGTCTCCAATATGCCCCCTGCGGAGGTGTGCACGCTGAACAACCTCTCCAGGTCGATCGTTTCCTGCCGGATGAGCAGCCGCAGGGCGAAAACAGCGACGAACGCGGCAATGGTCGCGAGGTCGAGGAGGTTCGAGCCACGGCTGAAGATCTTGAGGATGGCACTCGAGATGTACGACGGGATCCTCAGAACCGTCATGCCCACGAAGTGCTCCTTCAAGATGTACCGGAACTCCTGCACCTTCCGGCAGGTCATCAGGAAGACGATCACGGCGAGGAGGATCTCGACGACGAGCGTGAAGTACTCGATGCTGCTGTCGTACTCCCTCGTGAGCCGGATCGATTTCCAGTTGTTCTGCATGAAAACGCCCCCGTACGGCGGCAGCTCGAAGAGCCACCGACCGGAGATGTAGTACGTCGTTGCCGGGTTGTAGAACGTCATCGACACAAACAGCGCGCGCGTGCCGAGCTGCATCCAGCCGTCACTGGAGCCGAACCGCTGCCCGGGAGTGCCTCTGAAGTCGTCCAGAGCCTGCTGCGCCCCGGCTGGATTGCCCCAGTCGATGTCCAAGACGTAGCCCGACCCCGGGTACTCGTACCCGTGGTTGGAGATGATCGAGGTCTCCTCCGTCTCCGCGGCGCGCTTCCACGTGCTGGTTGCGCCGGACAGAAGGGGGATGGGCTCCGTGTGCTGCACGTAGTCGTCCCGCGGGCTCGACAGCAGCGTGTGGAACAGCCAGTCGATGAAGAACAGGCTTGACCGGGGCGACGACACGCCGCCGGCGCAGGGCACCACCCCGTTCACGGTACGGCGGAAGTACCGCGATTCGATCGTGCAAGAGTCGTCGGATATGATGATCTGCCGCACCCGGGTCAACCCCACAGGGCGGGTGTGCGTGTACTTGAAGCTATTCGGCGTTTCCGAGAGCATTCGGTACACCCACTCGATGAGCTCGTCCTGGGTGTCGAGGTTGCTCAGGGTTTTGTCCTGACCTTCAGCGTTGAGGTAGCTCAGGTTTTCGAAGTGGCTCTGGATCGCGAGGGAGCTGTTGAACACGAAGTCTGAGAACCAGACCGTCTCGGAGGCGGCGAAAAAGGTGACCATCCCGATGAACAGGAGCCACGGGTAGAAGTACTTTTTGATCCTCGTCTGCGCGAAGGCGCGGAGCTTCGGAGGGTGCCGCTCGTTTAAAAACTTGACCTGGTGGTTGGCCACCTCAATCTCCCGCCGGACGCGGGCAATCTCGTCTTCGTTGTTGGCGACGATGTCGTCGTCCTCGTTGGTGTTCCGCACGTCCGTCAACTCGAGCAGCTTCTGCCGCCGGTACACCAGCGTCAGCAGCGCCACCGAGTAGACGGAGTATTCGAACTCCTCCGCGGCCCCGAACCACTTCGTTCTGTACTCGATCGATCCGAACAGCTTTTCCTCCTGCATTTTCGCTGACCACCCCCACTTGTCCTTCGCGAAGTCCAACACTGTCTGGATGCAGTTGTAGTAACACTGCTGCGCAGCGAGGTGCAACGGAGTCGGGACCGTGGTCCAGATCGCGCCAGTCGGCGACTTCAACACTTGGCTGATCTCATGGCACAGCAGAGCAACGACGCCGGCAGCGCCGGACATGCAGGCCAAGTGCAAGGGCTGGTTGCCCTGCGGTGGGTCCTCCTTCGCAGGCTCCTGCGAGGTCTGGCACTTCTGGAAGAAGTCCGGGTGGGTCCGGGTCTGCTTGAAGATGCGGTCGACGCCTTGGTACGCTGCCCATTGCAGCAGGTGCCACTCTTCCGGGGGGTCGGTCTGCGTCGTGCCCGTCCACTTGAGGTTGAGCTTAAAATTCCGCTTGATTAAGATGTCCAGGAGCGGGTCCATGACACCAGGGACGTCATGCGCGTACATTAAGGCCAGGTAGAACGGTAGGATGCCGTCGTTGTCTCTTGGCTTCAGCAGGCCGAAACGGTCATCTGCGCACGACGAAGCTGCGCGAAGCATGTACCTGTTAGGATAGAAAAAGTTGCGGAGCAGAGACCGGCAAAGAAAACTGAGGGAACCGCCCTTCTTGTTGCGACTCGCTAGAACATAACGTTGTCTTTGTTTTCCGGTGGCAAGCTGCAAGGTAAACTAAAGCACAGCGGAGAAACCTGCGAGCTGGGGTAGGCAAAGTTGCTGGAAATGCATCCAACACCGCACAGGTTCGTTCCCGAAGCCATGGACATGTTAACCATCACCAGAGCGGAACCTGATGCCTGATAAGCGTTGTGACTCTCTTGAGAGAGAGTTATTGGAATTGCACTTTCTTGTTGGCTTCGGTTACTCTTTTGACGCGGCAGCCGCTGTTCTGAAAACGTTCCCTTTTTCAGTGCAGGTGGTACAACTAAGAAATGAAGCAGAAACCTGATCGCGTTGTCACGCTCCGCACCCATTTCGAGGGCTTTGTGGAACGGGAACCCGTAGGCGCACTCCCAGTAATCCAAAGCCAGCCGCTCCTGCGCGTCGCAGATCTGGAGGACGATCTCGTCGAGGTGGAAGTCGACTGCGAATTCGAGCGGGGCGTACTTCTTCGTCTTGCCGTTGACCCCTAGGCTCTGATCCTCGTACTCGAAGAACACGAGCTGCGGCTGTAGGCACTGTGTGTACTTGGACAAGAGGATGATGAGGCGCTTTGTCAGATCAATCCATTGGTTGGAGCTGGGTGCCTCGATTTCATCGCCCGTGGATTCGTCGAGGGGCTTGTAGTAGTACCCGTGGACAGCTGCTTGCGTGCCTTCTTCTTGCCGTTTGACGACCATGTCGGCGTCCGCCGCGGCCCGCACCACACGGGAGAAGAGGAACCCGAGGGGTTTGTTGCAGTAGTGGATCGGCAAGACGCGGTGCGCGATGTAGTTGAGGGTCTCGTGCTGGAGGATCTGGTCGGCGACGCTGTCCTTGATGGGCACGATGCCAGCATTCATCAGCTTCGAGAAGCTGTACGCGTTGTTGATTTGGATCGCTTGGTTCTCGCTGACGACGTAGGCTTCGCCTAAGGCCGCGCACATCTCGTAGAATAACTCTTCGGGGGACAAGCTTGTGGTCTCGTCGAGTGCGAGCCTCGGCAACGCGAACGCCGCTCGTTTGTCGTTCTTCCCCTCTTCCACCTCCCGCACGGCGCCGCCTTGCTGGTTTCCGAACAGCCACGCCGCGTGCCTTTGCAGCGCGGCCTTCACCTCCGGCCCGACCGCCGTCTTCACGCGGCTGACCAGATCCACCCGCGAATCGTGGTCCAGCCCGGCCGCCTTCACGTGAGCGACCGTCTCGCGCTCGTCCGCGGAGTCCGAAGACGACGCTGCGTCAGAGTCTGCCCTGTTCTTGCTCACAAGAACTTCCACTGGGTCGATTTGCACCGTCTGCGCACCTGTGGGCGTGGGTGACTGGTGGACCCGGCGAGGAGAAATACTCGAGGGACTGCCTTGTGCTCATTTCGAAGGAGGAGAAAACAATACAACTACAAAGAGGGTCTCTTTTGTTTAACGCTTACGCCCGCCACTAAACCCAGATTTACCTGTGTTTCGTGTGGGCTACAGCACATTTACCTCCTTTGATCCATCTCAACTGGCAGTCTCCTCAAGCATTTCCTACAAAGCGGGTGCTTATCAGTGTTTTTCCTGTGTGGCTAAAAAAGATTATTTCGCCTAAACCCCTTTTTCCACAAAAATGGGGTTGGCTAAAAAACTTTTTTTCGCCACGGGGCAGGGGTTATTCTAATCCCCGAAATTCTGAAAAAATCCCGGTTTAAAAATCTTTGATATGGCCAGAAAAATTTTTTTCCCACGCTGCGCGTGGGAAAGCATGGATTGCTGAAGCAAGCTGTGTCCCACACAGTAGTGTCATATGTTAGCACAGTGTCGACCACAGTGCTACCACTAAAACCAAATGCGGTGAGCGACATCTCTTTTAGTTTCAAAATCCTGTCAGCCTGTGAGCTTCAGGATAGCAAACGATCCTCCAGTGACTGATTACTGGGTGTGATGGAAAACTCAATCTGGCTGCTGCTTCTCCACTTTGTTGTAGCCTTCACTTGTCAGTCCCAGTGGGCACTACGGCATGATGGCCTCAACGCCTTTCAACGAATCGAGGCAAGGCGAAGCTGCTCACGACAGGCGCCCCCCAACACGCTAATCCCAACGCCCCTCATGCCCCATAGATATTTCTGGACCACATCGCTGGCAAGCTGTGTACACACAAAACAGCAACTACGACTCCAGGATCTGAGCCTGTAGCCTGGGTCCCTTGCCAAAAAGTTTTCACCAGAAATCCCCATGGTTAAAAAATCTTTTTTCACCGGCCTGTTTTCAGAAATTTTTTTTTTTTGGTGAAAAAAAAAAATTTTTAACCATACAGGATAATCCCTGCCACGGGGGTTTTCACGAAAGATTGGGTAGCCCAGGCAGTCTTCGGTCAACCTTGTAGCTAGGTTCCTCAATCAGGAGTCATGAAGTTAGAGAGTCATCAGCCTATTTGCTTCAGGCTGTACCCCGTACTGGGGGTCTTCAGAGCAGCAAAAGGCGTCGCGTTGACGTCTAAGCTTTTGCCCGAACCACTGGGTATTCTTGTTTTCTTGCAAAGAGATCTCTAAGGTTCCTCAATCAGGAGTCATGAAGTTAGAGAGTCATCAGCCTATTTGCTTCAGGCTGTATCCCGTATTGGGGATGTTAAGAGCAGCAAAAGGCATCGCGTTGACGTCTAAGCTTTTGCCCGAACCACTGTGTATTCTTGTTTTCTTGCAAAGAGATCTCTAAGGTTCCTCAATCAGGAGTCATGAAGTTAGAGAGTCATCAGCCTATTTGCTTCAGGCTGTACCCCGTACTGGGGGTCTTCAGAGCAGCAAAAGGCGTCGCGTTGACGTCTAAGCTTTTGCCCGAACCACTGTGTATTCTTGTTTTCTTGCAAAGAGATCTCTAAGGTTCCTCAATCAGGAGTCATGAAGTTAGAGAGTCATCAGCCTATTTGCTTCAGGCTGTACCCCGTACTGGGGGTCTTCAGAGCAGCAAAAGGCGTCGCGTTGACGTCTAAGCTTTTGCCCGAACCACTGTGTATTCTTGTTTTCTTGCAAAGAGATCACAAAGGCCCCTCAATCAGGAGTCATGAAGTTAGAGAGTCATCAGCCTATTTGCTTCAGGCTGTATCCCGTATTGGGGACGTTAAGAGCAGCAAAAGGCATCGCGTTGACGTCTAAGCTTTTGCCCGAACCACTGGGTATTCTTGTTTTCTTGCAAAGAGATCTCTTTCACCCTGAACTCGTAAAAGAAACGGTCACCAGCATCGTTCTCTCGACTGGATGCTTGTACTTCCTCTGCTTGTGGCTTAGTTGTGACATGCTCTCAATTCCATCTACACGCAGTTCTACAGCAAGCTCACAAACCCAAACCCAGTTCTACACCAAGTCCGAAGCCTACAACCTGCCGACCCTCTCAACGCCATGCAAAAAGATCGGTCGATAGAAATTTTTTGACCACTTTTTGTGAACCGTGGAATCTTTTAGCCAGCCAATTTCGTTTTGTTGGCTAAGCGGAAAACTACTGGTGCTTACACAACAAAAGAAAAACGGATCTGGCGCTTCCTTTTTTTGTGTGCACGTGCCAAGTATGGGTCAAAAGTGCAGTTGTATGCATTTTTTGCTGCCCCAGCTAAATAATGCTGAACCACGCCCCCACCCTCCCAAACACACTGTCCCCAGCACTGTCTGGTGGTGCGGGAAACCTGGCACACCGGCAGCTCAAAAAACTTTCATTATGAGGTCGGAAATTGGGGGAGAATCCCCACTGCGTTCGTTTCTTGTTTTTCGGGTTTCGGGGGCCTTTCCGAGGTCCTCTCAGTGCGCACTTAGTTTTGTGTTCATCTAACGGATGTGAGGATAGTGCGCTGCCATCGATCGGTTTTTGTTCTTGACAAATTGCATCTGTTCCATCTGTTACACACAGAAGCGTTTTCCCTGAAGCGCGGCATCAACAATGTCGCAAGACACCAAACGGATCGTCCCTCGGGATCGACGGTAACGCAAACGGTTTCCGGCCGTTCGAGAGCGGCTGAAAAGAACCCCAAAGCTCCCGAGTGCGAGGAGTGAAGCTTCCCGCACGACCCGCACTGATTCCGTGTTTGTTGGCCGAACCCGCAAATGAAAGACTTCGCGGTCCTATTTCCGGGTCGTACCTGCTCGGAACACGAACGAGCAATCACAATGCACGGGCGTTGCAATCGAATACATTATCTTGCCGAAAGTTCACCTCTAAAAACGTTGCGAACAGAGGGGGCTTTTCGATTCGACTCCCGGAGTTCAAGCAAGCAAACGTTCGCTCTAAAAAGTGGGCTTCGCTTCTTACAAAAACTTTCTGTGTAAGAGGTGGCACATTGCAACATGCCACCGAAAGACAATGTGCGGAAGGTTCCATTTTGCCGGGCTCTCGGGAGTTTTATTGAGTTAAGGTTCGCTTGAGATTCCGGAATTTCAGAGTCTCCGGGTGACCTCTGTTAAATGGGTTCTGTAAGGGCAAGCAAGAGGCTGTGTGGATGCGGGTTGTTTTTTAGAGTTAGAGTTCGCTTGAAATTCCAGGGGTTTAGGGTCTCCGTGTGACCGTTGATAAAGGGTTTTCTCTTAGAGCAAGAAAGGGCTATATGGTTACGGGTTGTATTTTTGATGGACACTTTTCGTTGTAAGTAATGGCTAGCCATGTCCGGGACTGTTTGTTGCCGACATCAAGTACATGTTTGCGTGCGACTCCGCTGAAACAAACGGGGTACCTGAATCCCTGATGGGCACGGACGGCTGGGTCGGGGGTCGTTGTAATGCTTCGCGCAGGAGATCCTCCGTGTTGGCCTCGTGCGCCTCGGCCTGCGCGACTGCGAACTTCAGCTGCCGCACTTGGTCTTTGTAGTAGCCGAGGTTGTCGCCGAGACCCTGCAGCGCCGCGCCGTGCGCGGCGGCGGACCGGGGCGACGAGGGGAGCGTTTGCTGCTCGTACAGCTCCTTCTTGCCCTCCAGCGCGACGACCTCGGTCTTCGCGTGCGTCAGCTGCTGACGCATGGCTTCGAGCTGGCTTTGCTGGCGCTCGGCGACGCAGGCCGCGCACTCTATGCCGGGGCCGTGGGTGTGCCGGAGCGCCGGCGCCTGTGCACTGGCAGGGTTGTTGGCAGGGGCGCGGTTGACGAGCGGCTTCAGAGCCCCGCGCTTCGCAGGCGGCGTGCTGGGCGGCTTGACCCCTTTCGGAGGTGGCGACGTGTTGGGTGGGGGCCGGCCTCCGAACCCGCCTTGGCTGAAGCTTTGCAGCTCAGCCGGTGTGACGGGCTTCATCGAAAATGAAGGGTCGCGGTGCTGGTGCCGCTTGTGCTCGGGGGGCGGAGGAAGCTGGTCGGGGGCGCCCGTGGCTTCATTGAGAGGATGGCTCAGCGGCTGCAGGCCCGCAGTCCGCGTCGGCGACTTCACCCCCAGCCATTCTTCTGGCATACGACCCGAACCAGCACCCAGAGATTTCTACACTAGTAGTAGCCACAGGTCGTCCCGGAACGCCAGGCCCCGGCTCTTCTGCAGTACGGCGCAGCGGGGATGCGCGGTGCCACAATGGTATCGAGGCTCAGGATCCCTGTCTCGTTTGCTGTCCCCCTGCCTCCCGGAAGCCTCTTTTAGAGTGAAAAGTTCGCTTGAGTTTCCGGGGGTTTAGGGTCTTCGTGTGACCTTTGTTAATGGGTTCTCTGCATCAAGTAAGGGCTAAGTGAGTGCGGGTTGTTTGTTTGGTCTGCACTTTCATTATGGGTAATGGCTAGCCATGTCCGCGACTGATTGTGACGGACACCAAGTACAATTCCTTCGAGGGGTATGTTGTTCGTTTGTGGACTTACCCCTGTTCAGATTGGTGCCTTTGCATCGTTGCACACGGCATGGTATCTGCCCGTGTTTTGCAAAGGGGACGCTCGTCACAAGGGGGTGGTGGCGCTGGTTGATTCATCCGCGACGTCCCGATTCGAGGCTTAAACCCCGACTGCGCCAGTGCCCTTAGCAGAGGAAGACGAGGGGGAAAGGATCAAGCGGCTAGCCGAAGATGTCGTGTAAATGGGAAGAAAAATGAAGGTGGCCGGGCTCGCACCGCCAACCTGACCTGACCCCCGGGTCACGATTGAGGCACGCTACGCGGGAAATCAGGATTCTGGGTCCTGCGACGGTACATGCAAACTGCTGAAGTGGCTGACGCTCCGGGGTGCTTCTGCACTCATCCAAGAGAAAGGGCGGTGTGCACGCTCCGTGTCGGTGACGTCGGGCAGTGGCGCAGCGGTGTTCTGATGATTCTGGGCCTGCCGAACATCAGATATCTGGCGTGGACGCCGAGAGAATTACAGAGAGCGGGTGAGAGAGAGACGAGTTAGAGTGCAGGTATCATCTCTGTCAGTGCGAATTTAGGTCCGGGCTTAGGCTGAAGGTGCAGTGAGTGGCGCTCTCGGGTGCTACCCGCGGTTCCCGTTTCGGGTCTTCTTGCATGCTGCGCCTGCAATGAGTCAGCTTGGAGCTGTTGTGAACAAGAGGAGTCCAACTGGTTAATTAAACCACAGCATTCCGCGTCATCACAGCGGTGGCGAGTGGAATGTGGGTTATGTCCAGTCCACCGGGGAGTTCTCGGTCTCTCACTTCTAGACTGTTTCTTCTCTTCGTCGCGGCTCTGCTACGGTGGGGTGACGGCTGCAAATACATGTGGACGTCTGTACTGAGAGGGGGCCCTACTACGGTGGGTGACGGCTGCAAATACATGCGGATGCGTGCGCCCTACTACCATACTGAGAAACTGACACAGCTTACAACACGACTACGCCGCTTGAACCAAACGAGGCTGCGCAGCAGACGCGTCGGTGGAAAGGTAACCGAGGGCGCAGCGCCACCGCTGGGGTTCGTTCGCCAAAGGAGCGCTCGTGGTGAAGCAGTCACTGGAGCAGCTGATGTCCGCTTGGCTCGAGACCCGGTTCCCCCACGGCCCGGCGAAGCTGCGCCCGCCCTTCAAGCGGTACGACCGGTACTTGTGCAGCCGCTGCGAGTACGACGGCGGCCGCTGCTCCTCGCCGTCCGCCCTGCAGCCGCCGTCGTCGGCCTTCTTCGCCCGCAGCACCGCGCACGGCGTCCCGCTGGCGACCGGGCCCTTCGAAGAGAGCTTCCCGGACCCGGCCCCGACCTTCGCGCCGGCGCTGCTGCCCCGCCGCGGCGGTTCCGCTGCCTCCGCCAACTCTGAGGCCGCGGCTTTGTTCTCCGGACTCGCCGCTTGAAACCCCAACGTGATGTCGCCCGTGCCAAGCGGCGCTTCGGACGCCCCGACACCCTGGCCGTCGGCGTCGCACGCCCCGTCGAGCTGGAACGACACGCGCAGGTGAGACGCGAGGCCTTGTGCTTGAAGCGACGACCGGCGTGGTTCGGCGCCTGGCGTGCCGCCGCCACGGTTGCGGGTGCCCGGGGGAGTGTTCGCCTCGCCGGGTTTCGCGGCTGGTGGAGGGGCGGCGCCGTCGTGCGGCGCCAGGAGGCAGTTTTCCAGCACCACCGCGTCCTCGGCTCCTTCGCGGTCGGAGCCCGCCGCCGACGCCGTCGACGCCGAGTCGCTGTCACGGCCGGCCCCGGACGCGGGCCGCAGCGGGAGGACGGTCGGCACGATGGCGCAGACCAGCGGGTGCCTGTGCGCCGGCGGCGGGCCGCCCGGCGTGCGGCCGCAGGCGTGCGGCCCGAGCAGCGGCGAGCACTCGGCGTCGAACCACTGCAGCGACGACTGGACGAGCTTCAGCGCGCCGGCGGCGTTCGCGGCGCGGTGCCGCTTCACCTGCAGCAGCTTTGCGAGGTTCTTCAGCACGCCGCCGAAGTGGCTTGCCTGGCGGGCCATGCGCGAAAGCGTGTCTTGAGATGCGGGCGACGCGTCTTCCGAAGCCTGCTGAAGATTCGCCTGCCGTGGGTTTTTAGAGTTAAAGTTCGCTCTTGAGCTTGAGAGCGCATGCCGGTTACTTGCGAAAAAGTTCACCGAACGCATCGGAAAGCAGGCCAAGGAGGAATATTATGCCTGCAAAAAGAAAATCGGAGGAGTCCATGGGTCATGATCTCGCGAGTTCTGCGCAATGAGTCGATACCTCCTGGTGGATTTCGTCTTCTAGATCACTAGGCGGGCGGCATGCCTTCAGCTCTTGCCGCGCGGCGTGTTTGCGCAGGTGCCCTTTTTGCGAGCAGCCCGCGCACTGCGGCCGCGCCGCGCCCGCCGCGAGGAGCGGCGCCGGCGCGTCGTCGGGCCTGACTTTCTGCTCCCGCTTCGAGGCGCGCTGCGCGGGCTTGCCGGGTCGGGCGGCGCCCTTGCTTCCGGGTGTGCACGGCGGCCGCGACAGCAGCTCTCTGGAGAGCTCGTGCAGGCATGCCTCCGCGGCGGCTGGGAGGCGCGGCTGTTTGGACGGGGAGCCGTCGAGGGCGCGGCGGAGGCTGCCCGAGAGGCGGGACAGCTGCCCGCTGAAAAGATCCTGGGTCTTGCTCGCCGCTTCGGTCCACAGCTCGTTGACGACCCGCGTGATATCGGCGATCAGGCCAGGCGGCAGGGTGGCGGCCGTGACGGAGGAGCTGCCGGCGGAGTCGCGGCGGGCGTGGCCCAGCTGCCGGGTTTCGTCCTTGACGCTGAGGAGGTGCTTCAAGTGGCAGACCTCGCGGAGCAGCGCCCGCTTCTGCTCGCGTGAATCTTCGTCCCGCTTCTCGACGATGCCGCGGAGGGCGGCTGTGGTCTCCCGCTCCTTCCGCAGGTCCGCGACCGACGCCAGCAGCTGCAGGCGGACGGCCTCGAAGGAGGCGTTTGCCGGCGTCTGCCCCGGTTCCGCCTCGAAAGCGAGCCCGCGGGGTGGGGGTTGCGACTGTTCTTCGTGCGGGTGGGGTCCCTTCTCCGGTTCGACGCGAAGCGGCGGGTCCCCGTCGGGGAATAGTGCCTGTTGAACCTCGCCGGTCAAAGCCGCGGACGACGCGGCGATTTTCTTCAGGATCGGCGTGAACGCTGTCCGCGCGCGGTCGTCGTCGTCGTAGCAAGCCACAGCGCTCGCGACGAAGTCGCGGTGCCTCTCGACCAACGACAGCAGCTTCAGAGACCCGGGTGTGTCTCTCCAGTCGAGTCCGCCCGTGGCCGATTCGCATCCGCGCTCCGCAACCGGATCGGCGGCGGCGTTCCTCGGCTTGTTGCAGGCCGGCGCCGGGTGCGCCGAGAAAGAAGAAGAACGCGCGTCGTCCGCTCTCCGCTGCGACTCCAGTGCGGCGAGACGCGCCGTCAAATCCGCTTCGCTGGTCAGCCGAGCAGCCTGCCGAAAGCACGGCACGAACTCGGGAAGCAGCGGCTCGACGATGCGCGCGCGGATCTCACGGTCCCACGCGTCGGCTGCCACCCGCAGTCGCTTCTTGCACAGCGAGACCAAAACGTTGGTATCTTCGCCAAGCGCCGCCATATCCCTCGCTCCACCGCATCAACTAAGCAAATTGCGTGTCAAGACCCTTTGTTGCAACATGCAAGGAGCCGACTCGTATTCCGACTGTGTTTTGTCCTATATATGTTTGGTGTGGGAGTGCCTGCCTTGGTTCCCCATGAGTAAGAAGCCGACATGTATCCTGCCTAAACGGCACACGTGCCGGACCCGGAGTTCTCAAAGCGGGCCAAAGGCCACCTGCCCCACACGAGGCACGTGTTCAAGTCTCGTGCAGGACTACTGCAGCAGTCTTCATGTTTGCGCCGCCCTCAATCACTACAGTCCCCTCCCCGGCGTGTGTGCGTGGTTTTACTCCACCAGGGTCACTGCCGATGGATGGCACGTCCTTCCTCCTAACTAGCTTGGAGAGGCGGCGTCACCCGTACCTGTCAAATAGATGACTGCTGCCCCTTGAAGCCGACGTGACGGGAGCACCTAAGTTTCGCCGGGGCACGAGACTCTACAATCCGCTACCCAGCGTCTTCAGTCGCGCTACCCCCGTTGGCCAGACGGGGATAGTGTCTCCCGTCGCGTCCCGCCTTGCTCGCTCGTGGAGGACGCCACTCGCCCGTGGTGACCCAGCAGGGGCGACGCCCGATCACGATGCTGTCCCTCTTAACTCTTATTCCGTCTGTTTTTTTTTTTGCCCCACATCTGGTGCCGCCTGCATCTACACGCAGCCGAACGTACCAAAGAGGAAACAGGATAACTACAACGATTTCATTCTTTCCCGCGGTTAAGAGAGGTGTCAGATATTAGTTTGTTTTGAGGAGGGAGATATGAGTTTGCTTCGCGGACAAGGCGCGTGGCCATTAAGCCAGGGCTTGGCACAAGCACGGTCATCTAGAAACAGGAGACCTGGCATCGCTCCGATGCGTGAAAACAATGCGGGCGCGGAGCTTCGCTTGCGGGATCCGCATGTAAAAATGGCATGTGGAAATGCGCGCGTCGTTCCGCTTCCGAGCATGGCAAAGGTCGTCGTGTGCCCCCGGTTTTGCTGGAGGGTTTCTTCAGCTTCTCCAGGAGGAGCGGGCGCGTGTACAAAGATTGCACATAAGGTCAACGTCCTGTCAGCTGTGAGCTCAGTTTTAAGTTGCGAACCGCCGCACGAACGAAACTTCTTGCAGACCACCGCGACAAAGCGGATCTCTGCGGGATCGCTTGCAGCCCCGCCCGTGATAACGCAGTCTCTCAGAGTAGTACAGCTCAAAACCAGCCGCCTTTACGGCTCTCAGCGCCTCAATCCACTGTTGAGCCCCGCCGAAATGCATTTCGAGCATCAGCTGTCGGATGCCCAAGTGGGGGTCGAGGATCTGCGACAGGATTCCCCACTCGAAGCCTTCGATGTCCAACTTCAGGATGTCGACGCGTTGATGTCCGAGTTCTTCCATAATTGTCTGGAGCGTCTTGAATGTGCCAGCCTTGGCAGAACCTTTGGACCACGAATTATTGAGAGTGCCAGTGAAGTCCGAATCCGCCAGACCCCAAGGGTGAAAGCGAACGGGATTGTCCGTGTTGCGCTCGGCCATCGACAGGTAGTACCCTTTGTTAAGAGCAGACTGCCATGACGGAGTCCTGACGCCCTGCGCGGTAAGAATTCGGTTGAAGGACGCATGCACATCCGCACGCGAGCCTCGACGCCGCAGGAGCGCCACGGACTCGTCGCGCCTCTTTATCCAATTGTGCACCGCGGGAACAGGGTCGAACGCGTGCACCGTGCAGTGCGTATCGAAGGCAAGATGCTGCTCAAAAGTGTCTTCTTCGCCGATTCCAAACGAATACACGACGCAGTCTTGGGTGCTCGACTGAGGGGGAACGGGAACCGTCGTTTTCACAGGAACGCAAAGACCCGCTTCTGAGAGCGACGCGCACTTACCCGTGTATGGCTGGTGAAGCTGGTCGGCGTGTCGCAAACCATGTGTCGGAAGCAGCGGCATGCACACCATCCAGCCGGTCGGGGACTTACTATCGTGGGTGCCTCCTAGCCGAAGGTATCCTTGTTTCGGGCACGCTCCTGCGAGAACCGCTTCACCACTCGTTAGCTCCTCCGGGTAATCGCCAGCTGCAGCTGACTCGATCCACTGTGCGATGCTACGCTCGTACTGGGCATTGACGGGGCTGGTGACCCGAATCTTCTTGAAACGGTCGTCAGGATGATGTGAGTGCAGCTTCTCAGGATACAAAGAGCGCAGACTGACGACATCCGGCGAGTGCCCAAGAGTGGCCGACACTGCTGCAGGTGCACTAGTCGGTACCGAGAATCGGGAACGGGCCAAGGCATCAAGGTCCTCGGACTCGGTTCCGATAGCGGCTTTCTTCGCCTGAAGAACAGTAGCCCCAACCACAAACCCGACAGCGACGATTATGGACGATCCTATGCTCAGGTAGCAGAACTTGCGGAGGCGGGAGTCGCGCTTCATGGCCTCATCCGTTGCCGGTAACTAATTTTCCTTTGCGGGTGGTTAAAGCTGGCTTGGGAAAGCTCCATCGGCGGCAAACCATTTCAGTCAGTTTGAACCGACAGAGAAGAGCCGCTGGGATTTCAAAAGCGGTTACCCACTGGCGTTCCGTTCTTAATATACAAGATAGACGGTAATTCTAGCGGCTTTAACTGCGTCCCGCAGCAAAGAGCATCTGCGCTGATTGATTGACGAGCCAGACGCTGAACATTGACAAGGTTTCTCTCACAAGACATCCAGATTGGTTTCACGATGAAAAGCAACGCCCGCCGGCTAGCATAGGCTCCTCCAGCTCGGTAGTATAGTAGTAGTATGTGTCGTCTGCCGAAGCAGCCGGAGACGCAGGCGCAGGGGGCAGGTCTTGCTTTACAATTCTTTTCTTCAAGGAGACCCGCCCCCGGCAATCCCGACTGTCCAATCTCTGTCGCGAAAGGTTTGTGCCCTATAGTGATGAGGTGGTTGACCAAGCCCTCACGAAACCTTATACACAACACGGCTACAACACGAGGATGCAGCCCTGCTTAGGTGTGCACTCAGCCATCACAGGGCCCCAGATCTCGCTACTTGACCTGACACAGCTGCCACCCAGAAGGCCGCAGCAGTAACCTTCGCAATGAAGGCACGCGCGGCTGAGTGTATGTAGGCGATCCATACAACAGCTGCATCAGACGCAGCTTGATCCGAGAGCTCGCTAGGGGAGGTGACGCTGCTCACCTGCCAGTCTCACAACTGACTGCTGCCCCTCCAGCTCGGAATAAAAAAAAATAAGAAAAGCCGGAAATTCGGGAAAACCGGATCCGCCAGAAATAAAAACGCGCCTGAAACACTATTATTTGGAGCCCGGTTGTTCTCGGGCGCTTCTGCGCTGATGTTGCTGCCGTGCACACGGTGTGCTGCTTTGCGCTGATTGCTCTTGCTTTGGCTTTGCACAAGCACAACTGGTAGGCACATAGTTCCAGATGGCACGAAGAAGCCTTCCGCGCCCATTCTTCCTGTCCTGCATAACGTTGAGCACGGTGTCGGTGAAGTCCTTCATCAACTGTTCCTCCTGCATGCGCTCCATCTCACAGGGTACCCCTTCCTCGCTAGGTGTGAGCTTCGATGAGTCCCCAACCTTTGCGGGAGTTCTCCCACCTGTGCGTCTCAGTTTGGATTCAGGGGGCAGAAGACGCTCTTTGCGACAGGCTTGCAGAACGAACGAAGGGAACCCTGGCGCTTTTATTTGTGGCGGCGTTAATTGTGGCGTTTTTAATTCTGGCGGACAGGCAAATCCGCCAGAATTAAAAACGCCAGAATTACCGTCTATCCTGTATATGATGCGCTCCAACTTCATCCAGTGTCAAGGACCCATTCGACTCCGAACGAGTTCAATGTGAGCATGACACGAACGAAAGTCTTTCGCGCACTTGTAAAACTCATACGGCCGGCCAACATCCTGTTTCGACCGATGCAGTGTGCTGGACCTCCTTTTGCAAACACGCGCCGATGCTCTTACTGCGTGCGGAAAACGGTTGGAAACCGAGCAAAAAGACCAGACGTTTACGAAAGGGGTGAGGAGAAACGACAAGGTGAGTACAAATGATGGAAGGATATCATTTTTCGGATACAATAACAAGAAGGGCAAGATACAAGGGGTGCGAACAGGTTGCCCTCAACCGGGTTGATACAACCTGAATTGCGGAAACGTCGGTAGATAGCAATAGGCTTGCCACGGCGACGCTTCCCACGATTCGTTCGCTTCCTCGCACAAAGGAACGCTGCTTGGTACAACGCTGAACGGGAGTAACCGCTTCTTGTAGCGTGCAACGACACCTTCAGTACTATGGGTGACAAAGAAGGAATTCGTCACGAGATGAAGCGAAGGCCGCCCGTCGACCTGTTTTGCGATGCCGAACGAGGGAGACTGTTCCTGAACTTAATGAGCCACGGTGGTGGCGGTGCTCCTTTGTAATCGAACGGTGCAATACCTTTCGTAGCATCGTTGACCGGGCAGTGTGTTCTGCTCTTACGCGTTTGCAGGCTGTCAGAAGGTGCGACAGGCGGGACGCGTCTGCGTCCCTGCATAGTAATTGGAAAGGCACCTGTCACCCCCACCCACGACTCGGGCGCACCGCCGTCGCGAAGGAATATGTTTTGCTTGGCGTCTGTTCGGTTGGGATTCGCCGAGCATGCACGCTGGTCGCTGCAAACTATTCTCTTGGTTTCCCGCAAAAGCCTTGGGTCCGAAGGTGGGTTCTCAAGGGATGTTGTCCGGCGCGAAGCGTTGAACACTTTTCGGCCGGCAACTGTCAGTATGCTGGGTGACAACGTATTCGGATTTGCCGCAGTCGGCATACAGCTGCTCGAGCGCTGTCTCGATGGTGTATGTGGTGCAATATCGTTGGGGTTGGCCGTTCCTATCACTCTTTTCGGACTCGCTGCGGCTAGGCCTCGAGCGGGAGAAACAGAAGCCTGCCGGACTGGCATGAGGCACGGGTTGCTGCGAGCCGGTGGGTCTTGGCTGTATTTGCGTCTTCGCTGGATAGATCCAGACAGCTGTGGAGAAGGTACGATGAATGGTTGCGGATGCTGCACGGACCCTTCAGGTGATGTGGTACAGGCATGGGCAGGGCTCGGTGAGCGCTGCTGCATTGATGACCGCAGATTGGCTATTCGAGCTGCAGCTGTCATGCTGGGTGAGTGAGCAAGCCTTGGTTGGCTTCGACTCCGTGGTGGTAGCGCGGCACTACGCGGCGACTCGGCCAGGCTGATTAAAGGTGCTGACAGCGGTGGGCGTTGATCAATCGCAGTACGCGTAGGTGTACTTTCGGAGTTGGACTCTCGTCTTGAATCTCGTCTAAGGGGGGTCAAACTCGTGTCCTTAGGAGCTTTGCTCTTTGACAATACCCGCCAGTATATTTCGACACGCGCCGACTCCACTGCACTCGTGGTGCCATAGTGCTTCAGCAGCTCATGCAAAGTGGACAACGAAACGCTCGCCAGCTCCTCCTCGTCGAAATCTCCTCTCACTTTACATACAAAGTTGTCCCACGCTTCCTTGCTGGACGACATGTAGTTGTACTTTTCCTGCTTATGGTGTGAATAGCCAGACACATGCAATAATAACCCGAAAGGCATTGCGAGAGCGGCACTTTCAATTGCATGTGGCAGTGTTCGATACGCGAAGCGGGAGAGAACCGGAAATAGCGGAGAAGCAGTCGCGTGGCAACATGCCTGAGAAAAACGCAGGTTAGACCACGGGGAGGGGCAAGATCGACCACAAGCATGTCTTTTGGTAAAGTCGAGTTTGCAGAAGCTGTGTGTGGCGAGCGTTGGTAAAGGGCACTTTCACTTTTTCAGCACGCTCTGGCGCATTTGAGGACGCTCTTCGCAACATGGGCACGAGTGCATGATGACGTTGGGTACAGAAATCGGTTCGAAAATAGTAACCCCCCCCCTCGCATAATGTTAAAGCTCGTATTATTAAATAGCTCGTATTATTAAATATAGCGCGTATTATTAAATATAGCGCGTATTATTAAATATAGCTCGTATTATTAAATAGCTCGTATTATTAAAAAGCGCATTTTTGGCGTTGCCGCCCGTCAGGGTTGGCGTCGTACTGGTGCATGGTCGTCGGTGCGCCCGCCCGTGCCATCGTTTCTGAATAGCCATTTCGGCCGTCTCGAGGGCCACAATGGAACCGGCATCCGAGCCTGCACATTGGACACCGAGCTCTCCCAGATGTTATTCCATCTCAGCCTCGTTCGGCAGCTCAGTAGGCGGTGCACCAGCCATTTTCTTTTTGTTGCCTGGTGACAGAATGTGTTTTGTTGTTGAGTATGTTCAGGGCATTAGCCCTTCTCCAGATTTGGACCTGTATCGGCTTTTACGGCTTCACCGTTCAGCGATTTCTGCACTTTTGGGGCCCACCGGTCAGTGTCACATGCTCCTTCTCTCCGGGCTCAAACTATGGTGCATATGGGTGTTCCTCAATGTGCGCGTACTATTCAATATACGCGTATTATTAAATATACTCGTATTATTAAATAAGCTCGTATTATTAAATATAGACCAACCACGCTCGTATTCTTAAATATACTCGTATTATTAAATATGCTCGTACTATTAAATAAAAGTTATTTAATATTATGCGGGGGGGGGTTTACGAAACAATTTGACGAGACTAGGGTAGCAGCGGACAAATTCAAAAGCGAAAGTCTGTCCCATTCCAGTAGTGCCCGATGTCGGGATGCTCGGCTTCCAGGTCTTCGAGGGTCGTACCGTAGTCCGGATTGACTGCTGGTGCAGGACGTTCTACTTGTGCTTCTTCAACGTCTTCAAGCCATTTGTCGAGAACAGCAGTGTAACCGATCATGTCCAATAACTTGAATGTAGCGTCTTTTGCCTTCGATTCCTGGTGCCAAGCTTCGCGAGTTGAATAGCAGAATGCCTGACGTAGGAACCTAAACTCAGGCGAACGAATCCAGGCATTGCCGCGCAAAGGTATGACGTATTTCCCACGGCACACTGTCAAGTTTTCCCATTCTTCGGGGATGTCGTCGTCGAGGGAAACCTGTTCGTGATGCTTGTCGAAGGCGCGTTCTGCGGGCTCCTGGGTTCGCAGACAGGCAAGAACGAGTATAATTGGTGTCGAGTCGGCAGCACCACCACCATCGGGTCCACCGGGAGGAAGGAAGGACACGCCATGTTGAGCGCTCACGGCTTTCCCGGACTTTGCGTAAAATTCGCCGATGGCCGCTGGGAAGACGAGTAACCTTTCGCGCGAGAAAACCGGATGACAAATGCCGAAGTAATCCAACCGCGGCCGAGCTTCACTACCTTGAACGCCAAGATGTATGGAGCCGTAGGGCACCCACTCGTCGAGTTCGCGGTGAGCACGCCACACACCGCAGCCCATGACAGTGAGGCCAGGTACAATACTTTTTTCTGCAAGCCACACCATGTAGTGCACGCCCCACATGGTTCGTGGATCCGGTGGAAACGTCAGAACATACTGTTTGGTGGTGGTAGATGCAAAATCACACGCTGTTACAAGATTTTGTGTCAGTTTGACTACCTGGCGAACAATCGAGTGCTGCAAACTCACAAATCCACGGTACTTCTGCAGAGAAAAGATGTGGGGAAACCTCCGGGTAGTTTATCCTCCCCCCCAGCCCATCCGATGTGTGACCAATCGATGTTGCCCACTGCATCCTCGTTTTTGTGTTCCGACGATCCCGGATGGGGGTACAGATTGGTGTTTAGACATGAACTGCGCATACAAATTTAGTTGCAGGAGTAGCTGGGGCCTTTTCGTGAGCCCAATCGTCATTCGTGAGCTCGCGCCACAAAACTCGTGTCGTCTCCGGTTTTTCGTCCACAGAGATGTTTAGTTGTGAGAAGAGCATGACCTTGGACTCTTCCTCTTCGTAGGCAACCACGATCGAGCGGTCTCGTACGCTTTTTTCCCGAAACCGCACGGTATTCTCTTTGACGAATTGACTTGCGGGGGGCGGCAGGAACTCTGCGACGTTTTCGTAGAAGGTTGCTGCCCATGTAATTAGGATAAGCTTGGTTGTAGCAGGTGTCGAGGCGCTTGACAATCCCTTCGAGAACGTTGTCCTACATTTCTTGGAAATCAGGCCTTCGTTGTGCAGTAACTGCGCGATCCGGCTCAACGAATTCGATATGTCAGGAAGCCCGTGGGGTGCATCCTCTTTCGTCGGTTCCTTGCCCATTGCAAGGTTTTGGTTCAGCTCTCTCAGGTGCGCAATGGCAGCAATGCATTCGCTATACGTTCCACCGCACAGTTTGCCCGCTCTGTAGTGTGCTTTTGCGGAACTTCCTTGATAGAACGACACGAACGAACCACAATACAGCGCAGCGTGCACGCAGTGAGCAGCAATACCCAGCCGAGACCCGATTACTAAAAACATTGCCCACTCCCACGATAAAGGTAGCCGAGATTGTAAGAACCCAAGACTAGTCAGTTTGAACGATTTGGCAGTCGAGTCGGTGTTGGTGCTATCACACGGGACTTCACTCAGAGCAGCCTGAGCTAACAGCGAACGCAATGCTAATTCAGTAAGATCTTCATCCCGTATCCAGGTCTGTCTCTCAGAGCGACACGACATGCGGTTCAGAACGGACAGAACATAGTGTGGTGAAGTGTCATCTCCCTGGGTGACGTTCTGCGCCAGCAGCATGCGCATAGGGTCCGCCAACCCCCGGGCAAACATGAGGGGCTTTCTAAACTGCCGCATACACATCCACTCCATATCGGACACAACACGGTACACAGTTCCGTCGCAAACACGACCAGTGCGACCTTCTCGCTGCAGCGCCGCATCCATACTCGAACGCTCGGTTTTCAGCACCTTCTCGAAAACTTCATGCCGCCCAAGACAGCAATCCACAACGTACTTCACTGCGGGGATGGTGATGCTAGATTCGGCGGAGTTTGTTGCCAGAATTATCCGCGCTCGACTCTCGCAACTTGAAATCTGCCTTTGTTCGCCTATCGGAATGCTAGAATGCAAGATACAGACTTGGATGTTACGCAGGGCCGGTTCGAACGCACGTTGTCGTTCAATTTTCCAACGCAAGCAGTTGATGTCGGCGAGCCCCGGAAGGAACACGAGAACTGACTGTTTCTCAGCGACCAGCTCCCGAGCGAGGCTTTCCAAGAGGCGCCCTACCAAAATCAAACGATCAGCCAGAGGAAGAATCTTCTCAACAAGGTCGGGCAGAGCCCGGTAAAAAGCACTCAACCCGAATACATCCACAGCTTGTCCAATATCGTCGCTCTCACGATTAATCCTTTTGGACCTGCCAGCGCATAACAAATCGTACGTTCCTGCCAGCATTAAGAGGTCGCAAAGACCTTCGTTACCAAACAGAAAGAACGTGCTGGAAAATGTGTCGGCCTCCTCTTCAACAATTTCTCGTGCTCGTACCGTGTACTCGTCGCGGAGCGCTCCTACTGCATCCGTTGGGGTGTTGCCTTTGTTAGACACCTGCAGTCCCTGTGGGTAAAGCTCGGGTAGCCACCTTTCCCACAAACGCTTCTTGCTTATTAGTTGGAAATGGCCCAACTCACAAGCAACGCAGCTATCCACCCCCATCTTCGCACGAGCCGTCTTCAACGATCGTCCACTGGCTTCCGCGTACCGCCTAAAAAACCAATCCGGCTCTCGGCAAGAACTGTCGCCAACGACTGGCCGTTCGGGTTTTGTTCTTTTAACTATGTCATGCAGCGACCGTTTTTCGATGGAGAACTGTCGGGTTGCTGCCAGCTCGATGACATCAAACGTAGAGATCCCATGTTCCCTGAAGTACTGCTTCAATGGTTCCATGGAGCACGTTGCGGACATGACGATCAATTTAATTTGTCCTGCGCGCACTGCAGGCAGCAACAAGGCTAAGGTAAAGTCTATGTCGAGCATCCTCTCGTGCACTTCGTCAATAAAAACGTGCGTGTATCCTTCCAGCTGCGGATCCCGACACAAGAGTCTGCACAGAAGACCATAGGTAGTGAATTCAAGCGTGGTGTAGGGCGTACACCTGTCGTCCATTCCTATTCGGTAGGAGATCTCTGCTTGTGCAGAGCCGGTGGTGAGCTCGCGCGTACGATCACAAAGCGAAACAGCAGCCAGTCTTCTTGGTTGTGCAACAACAATTTTGACCATTCTTGATGTCATGATACCTTCAGCTCGCGCGGCCAGTGGGAGAATCGTAGATTTCCCGGACCCCGTAGGTCCAGAAAGCAGAACGACCCTGTGTTCTGATATCGACTGAAGTACTTTCCGAGCACCTTGCGCCGCAGGTAAGTCCTTGACATCGGCTCTCTCCAATAGCAGTTCCATCGGTGTCTTTCCCCCTCCGACTCTATGCACTTTATTCTCGAGTGCTTGAACGAGGTGAACTTTCAAACGAGAATTCGAACGTGTCGCATCGGTTGCCCAGTCCATGTTATCGACGATTGCATTAACGGAAGCCTTTTGCGCACTCGCAAGCAAGTCCAAGAAATGCACTCGCATCCCGCCCTCGTAGTCGCTCAAGAGTGTTACAAAGTCAACGGTGTGACCCTTGCACGCAATGTCCCACATCACGCATGATGCTCGTGCAACAAGGTCGTCTTGGATACGTCCACTGCTTACCTTAGTTGCTATTTTGCAGAAGTTGGGATCACCGCGAAGCTCGGCCATCCTAACCTGTAGCGCATTTTTCGCCTCTTCACCTGCGGCTGTGTCTGGATAAAAAACGTGGAACGCAACCTTCTTTTTGGGCTTCGTCTTCATTTCCTTCAAAACTTGTCGGATCGCCGGCACAGCTGCTTCAACTTGGGCTGATTGGATAACATGGCACAGGACCACAACGACCATATTTATTCTTGTCAAAAACAACCATAGGTCACCTGTATACAGATATTTCGAGACTGGAGGTCCTATGAACATGCAATGTGAATAGCCTCTATTCGAGCCAACCCGGCTTTTCTTCATGAAAAAAGTGTATTGTTTTTGGAAAGAGCCGGGCAAGCTTTTTTTTTTCCTCGCAGAAGGTATGCGGGTGGCAGAGTGACCGGGCGCCGGCCTTCAGGCCGGTGAGTCCGGGTTCGAACCCCGCCCATGACATTTTTCCGGTCGAAGATTGTTTTCGAGGTTTGTTGCGTTTCGGGGTCAAATGTGCCCGAAAATTGCGTTTTTGGCGGAGTTTCTCAGTATCTCGCGGTATTTGGGTCACCCCGGGAAACGGAGTCGGGCGGCCGAGCTTGCCATCACAGGCCAAACTTGCTACGAGAACCGAACTTTGCTTCACCAGAACTCAGCTTCGTGCGAACTTTGCTTCGTCCGAACTCAGCTGCGCCCGTACCAGAATTTAGCATCGCCCGAACTTTGCTTCGCCAGAACTTAACTTCGCCCGAGCGTTGCTTCGCCCGAACTCAGCTGCGCCCGAACTTTGCTTCACCAGAACTTAGCTCCGCCCGAACTTAGGATCACTCGAACTCATTATCGTCCGAACTGAGCTTCACCAGAACTTAGCTCCGCCCGAACTTTTGCTTCGCCGGGGGGCGGCGGGGGGGGCGCCCACCCGGGTACCAGCGCCAAACTTTTCCCGCACTCGGTGGGTCGGGGGGGGTCCGGGGGGGGTGTCCCCCCCCGGGTACGAGCACCGACCTTGGCTTCACCCGGACTTTACACCCTGGCCGAACTTCGCTTCGTGCCCGAACTGTTTTTTAGTACCAGCGCAGCCTGAGCGCTTAGCAACGCCCGAACTAAGCATCACTCGAACTTAGCTTCACCAGCATTGCCCGAACTTAGCTTCGCCCGAACTTTACTGTTCCCCGAACTTTAACTGCTGCCTCCAGTCTCGCCACGCGCCGGCCTTAGCCGAGCGCACGTACTTGTAAAAGCATGCAGCCGGAGGAACTCCTTCTCCAATTATTGTATTATGTGAATGAACAGCAAGTGGCACCAAACTCCTGCAGATACACCATGTGTCAGTTTCTTCATTCCGAGCACGCGATACGGGTTGAGAAAGTAGCAACCCTTCTCCACCGCAGATGTCGCAGCATCCCTGTTCTTCAGTACCTCACCCAGTTCTGCGTGCAACATGGTAGATATAAGGTACCGTCTGGCTCCTAATTTATGTAGGTTTTAGTTTATAAAACATACATGTACGCCTATATATTTTTATAGGCGCATATACTATTCGTGCACTTTCCCGCTGATTCCCTGTTGTCGTGTACAAAGTCGGATTGGGTGGTTGCGCCTTCGGCGCTTCAATCTTTTATTAACCACATACGGACGAACGACGCATATATGCGTCGTTTAATACAAGGTTATCCTGTCAGCAAGTTCGAAGCCAAGTACTCATCGAAAGTGGTCGTCGTTTGCTTTATTGGAAAGATATGGCACAGGGCTTTCAAATGCGACCTTCGTCGGGCAGAAAAATCGACCCTGGCTGAGGACGGATGCCGCTGCGAAAACGGGGGCGCAGTCAAAAAGTGGGGGTTTTCAGGTTTTGGCCTGTAGTCATTTCAGAATACAAGTTTGGACACTTGCCAAGTCCCCCAGACACGCCAAGTGTCTGGAAACTCATCGAAGGTGCTCAATGTTTGCTTCTTTGGAAAGATATGGCTCAGATCTCTCCGATACGTCATTCGTTGGGCAGAAATATCGCTCGAGAGCTGAAGTGATACAACAGCGAAACCGGAGTTCAATCATGAAATATCAACCTTCAATCACAAGGTGCCAAAGAAAGAGAAATGAAAAATGGTGAAGAAGACTGTATCATTTGCACAGCCTGAAGACCTTGAGTCGCTGGAGAGTTGGTCAGATGAGGAGTCCGATGTGTCCGAGGAAGACCCAGAGACTGTGGAGGCGGTCGGCGTGATGGGCTTGCTCAAATCCCAGCAGTTCAGCGGGTGCACTGTGGTGGACTCAGCATGTGCGTGGGAGAACGGGCGCAGTGCGAGGGAGTTCGCGCCACTGCCAGGGTTGGCACGTCATTTGCGAAATGAGCAGAAGGGTGTAGAGTGCGGGTACATCTGCACATGGCGGGCGACGCACTACCGGTCGACAGGCTGTCTGAACCTGCCTCAGGACATTGCCATGCGGGCTTATGCCCGCGACACTTTTGGGGTAACCGCGAGGAGTGTAGGATCGCTACGGGCATTGGACTGTCAAGAGGTCCACACCTTCTGCCTCCAACACGACATCGGGTTCTTTGTCACACCGCATGTGCTGACGTCAGCACTGGTGGAGTGGGCACTCAACAACCACTCACGGACCGAGGATACAGCAGGCCTACGTGACACAAACATTGTATTCCTACATTCCTCCGAAGGCAATACAATTGGCCACTTCATTCTGTTCCTCTGCGCACCACCAGCCCCTGAGAAACCTGCAGCAAAGACGACACCGAAGAAGGTAGCAGCAGCAAAGGCGGCACCAAAGAAGACGGCAGCGAAGGTGGCACCGAAGAAATCAGAAGCGAAGGAGGCACCAAAAAAGGCGGCACCAAAGAAGGCACCAAAGAAGGCAGCAGCGAAGGTGGCACCGAAGAAAGCAGAAGCGAAGGAGGCATCAAAGGAGGAAGCAACCCCGCGCAAACACAGTTCCTCAGTCCCGTGGTCGAACGAATGCCACTCCACTCCGGAGATCCCGTTCGACACCACCAAAGTCGGTCCCCAGGGCGATCTCGACCATGCAACCCCGTTGTCAATCTTCCGCCAATTTTTCACCGATGAGGTGGTGGGAAAGATTCTAGGCCAGAGTTGTGTGTATGCAGAACAAAAGGCATCTGCAAAGGGGAGGGAGAGCACATTCAAGGTCCCAGACGTTCCAGAGACACTGAAATGGCTCGGGATTACTCTCGCCATGGGCCTCAGTGTGAAAGGTGACCTCAAAGCCTCCATCCGGTTGACTACATGCCCATCTTCGGCCAAACGATGTCTCGTGATCGATGGCTCGAGGTTCTTTACAACTTGCACTTTACCGACAACAGTGTCGACGATGACCATCGTCTGAAGAAAATAAAGAACTGCTTTGACATGGTGGCCGAAGGATGGGCAAGTGCGTATGTACCAGGTAGGCACTTGTCCTTTGACGAATCGGTGATCCGATTCAACGGCCGCCTCAGTTTCAAGCAGTTCATACCCCAGAAACGCCACCGCTACGGCATCAAGGCGTTTGTATTGGCGGAGGCGTCGACAGGGTACGTGTTGGGTGCATCCATCTACACGGGCAGGTTGTCAAACAAGCAGAACGAACCCTCGACTGCAGACGTCAGTGTCAGCGAAAGGGAGATTTACGGACTTGTGCGCGCCTACGAGCAGCGTGGGCACTGGCTCTTCTTTGATAATTTTTACACGTCCGTCCCGCTCATGCGCCGGCTCTACGCCATGGGTTTTCATGGGTGTGGCACTGTCCGATCCAACCGCAAAGGCCTTCCCACAATTCGTGAAAAAGAGGAAAAAAAGAGAGGCCGCCCTAGCAAGGAAGATATGGCCAAGCGACCAAAGAAGGGTGACATGTTTTTCCGTCAGTCGGGTGACATCACGTATGTCGAGTGGTGGGACAAGCGCACCGTGAAAATGCTCTCAACTCTTCCTGTGGGCAACACGAGCACCGCTATTCAGCGGAAAATACAGGATGGGGAGACCAGTACTATTGAAAAACCCGACATCATCGCAACGTACAACATGTACATGGGTGGGGTTGACTTGGGCGACCAACTTATGGCTAATTGTTCGCGCTTGATGAAGGGTCGTCGTTGGTATTTGAAGCTGTTCTTTTACCTACTTGAAGTCTCTGTGGTAAACGCCTACGTGGTCTGGTGCCAACTTGGCATACACAAGAATGCAGAAAAAAAGAAACCCGCGCTTGCAGCTTTCAAGCGTGAGCTCATCCTCCAACTCTGCAGCCCCCAAGCAGACCAAAGTACACCTGTATCTGAACCCCGAACACCTCCGAAACAAGCTCCCACGATGAAGCCTTGTACGCCACGCACCCCGGGGGGTCTGAACAGGTTTGACTCGAGCAAGTTTCACGGTCTCGAAAAGGTGGACAGCAGGCTGAGATGCAAATGTCACATCCAGCGGAAAGAAACCATGTACAGGTGCGAGGTGTGCCTTGTGGCCTTGTGCCCAGCCCCATGCTTTACCAGGTACCACACTCTCCAGGACTACGAGTACGACGACCCTGACATGGAGGATACGGAGCGCCGGCTACTGGACCCTAGTGGCCGCAACTTTAAAAGGGGACAACCTAGATCTCTCTCGCAGGCCTCCAGAAAAAAACGCAAAACTGGATAGTGTTCACTTTTAGTGGCTTTATTTTCACTCATCATTTTTTGGGTCGATCCCATATCACGATCGCAACATGCTTCCATTGTTTCCGTTACCTTTCCCGAGAAGGAGAGAGATAGAGCGAGGGCCGCGGCCATGAAGCGGGCAAAATGAGACCGATGAGATAGGTGAACTTGAGGGCCCCGACAGCACGAGAGAAGAGCAGACGAAGAGGGGGAAGGACCTCTAGCAAATGACTTTAGGGGGTGCCCGGTGACTTTGTGCAGATTCTTGTTTCTGGTGCCTGGCCGACTTCGTATGCTCATCTTGTGGTGCGTTACTGATTTCTCATTTAGCTCCGAGGTGCGCATTTGAAAGATATGCCACGAAATCTTTCAAATGCGCCCCTCGGTTCCTATTTCTGACCCATCTTCCCCAACTCTGAGTATGGCCGGTGGCTTACCCTGAAAAGTCCCTTTTTCGCAAATTAACCCCCCCCCCCTTCGTCCGTATGTGGTTAAGAGAGATCGCTCAGGTTGTTCCCAGTCGCTTTCAGTGTGTGGGGTCCCAATCTCAGTGTGTTTGCGATTCGTTCGCAACACTAACAGTTCGTCTGCCTAGGAGCACTTGATTTCAGTGTGTGGGAGTCCCAACTTCAGCGCGTTTGCGATTCGTTTGCAACTATACAGTCGTCTGGCCTTGGAGCACTTGAAGGTCGTACTTTCCCCCGACGGGGTTTCCGACTTGTTCCGGTTTTACAGGCTACTTTTTGCTCACTTTTGATTCATAAGATCTCTGTTTCGTGTGTACAAAGTTGGATTGGGTGGTTGCGCCTTCGGCGCTTAAATATGGTACGATGCCAAAAGGGGGGGGGGGGGGGGGTTTGGGCAGATGTTTTCTGGTATAGCAAGATACTGGGCATGTGGGGTATAGGACCCATACCCCCCCAGGAACCATGTTTTCGGGCCGATTTTGGGGTCCAATGCCCTTGGAGAACCTTTTTCTGAGCGCAAAACTCAGTTGGTGTGGACTTTGAGGCCCCAGGTAGGGTTGCCACTGTACACTGGCTACGGCGGCAGCACCCACCCAGAACAGGAACTTAACTCTGTTCTCAGAATGCGTGACTCGTAAATGCGTTTCGTTCGAAGAATTGGCTCAAAAATTTGCAAGGCAAGACGCACACGAAGTACGATAGGTCACAGGGCTCCATGCGGAGACACTTTAGAGCGACGAGAGCCTTTCTGATGAAAGCTGCAGGAGTTGACCCGATTGCGCCCGGGGTCTCTGTACAGAGGGCGACCGACAAAGGTGACCCATGAGGCAGCAGGCATTCGACGATCTCGTGGAGGCAACCACCGACGTCGTGGGTCACGGAAACACTGTCGTGCACAAGACGTTCGTCGCACAAATCCTTCTAGCACAGGCTGGTGGACGAAGAAGGCCAACTAACGGCAAAGGTGTCGTACAACACGTACCGCCAGCTACGTGGTGCCCGGTTCGAACACCTGGCCGGACGTGTGCGACACCTGCAGAAGGGAACACGATTAACCATCGCCTTCGTGAGGTTACCAGCAGCAAACTCACTTCTTTCGATCCGACAAGCCGATTTCTGCCAATAAAAGTTGCCAATACTGCCAGAAGAACCTGGGGTCAGCTTTTTTAACAACCAGGGGCCTCGCCTCCTTGATGATTGATTTGCGTTGGACGACAGGTGACTCGATCCAACTTGGGGAACTGTTTTAGCTGGTGTACAGTGGGTTTCACACTGGATTTGCGGGTGTCACACTGGATTCCGCACTGGATTTTTGGGTGTCAGTGGATTTCACGCTGGATTTGCGGGTGTGGCACACTGGATCTAGCAGGTGTGCCCACGCCCGACACTTTAGCCGCACAGTTAACACCCCCACACGATGCTGGAGTGCACCGTGCGGGGCCTCGAAACCCACAGAAACAGAGTTTTGCGCTCAGAAAAAAGCTCTCCGAGGGCATTTGGCCCCAAAACCGGCCCGAAAAAATGGTTTCTGGGGGGATATGGGTCCCATACCCCACATGCCCAGTATCTTACTATGCCATAAAACATCTGCCCAAACCCCCCCCTTTTGGCATCGTACCATATTTTGTTAAGAGAGATCGCTCAGGTTGTTCTCAGTCGATTTCAGTGTGTGGGGTCCCAATCTCAGCGTGTTTGCGATTCGTTCGCAACACTAACAGTTCGTCTGCCTAGGAGCACTTGATTTCAGTGTGTGGGAGTCCCAACTTCAGCGTGTTTGCGATTCGTTTGCAACACTAAACAGTCGTCTGGCCTTGAAGCCCTTGAAGGTCGTTTGAGTGTCGGGGCAGCACAACCCTGATTCGTGGGCTACAAGCGGTCCCCTACATCACCACACAGGAATGTTGGAAGCAGAGAAGCCACCCCCAGAAGCGGTATGGGAGTCATTGCCGATCTGTGGAAGGTACAGTGCACTTTTCGCTGATACAATATGCAAAAACCATACAGGACATTGAAACGGCCTCGGAACCGTGCCGGCCTTAGTTCTTGTTGGCTAAACAGTGGTATGCCGTAGCATCTTTTCGTGCACTTTCCCGCTGATTCGTTCGCAACACGAGCAGTTTAGGAGCACTTGATTGCAGTGTATACTTGAGCTCAGCAACACTGTTTGCAACACTTTAAAGTCGTCTGCCTCGGATCACTTCATTTCAGACTACGACTAGAGTATTGCTGCAAGTGCTCAAGTGCAAACTGCTACTATTACGGCCGTGAAGCGCACACCGGACACAAAGCAAGATGACCGCATGACACGACACGTGCAAAGAGCTCTAAGGTCGATAGCGGCTTTGTGCAGTATCATCACAAGCACCTGGTCTTTTTTTAGAGTTGTCGTTTTCACATTTCTTTTTTTCCGACGTTTTTACTCGACCCGCAAACCCGGGTTTCTTCACTAGTGAAAAAAAAATTTTTTTTTTCACTGGTGCCAATTTTTTTTTTCCCCCATTTTTTTGGCTGAAAGTAGTCAAGAACAGGTCAAAAGTGCATTTGTATGCAGTTTTGGCTGCCCCGGCTAAATCATGCTGAACCACGCCCCCCCCACCCAAACACACGACCAAACCAGCACTATCCGGCAGTGTGGCAAACCTGGCACCTGCCAGTTCAAAAAACTTCCATTGTGAGAGAAAAAAAGTCTCTCACTGGTCAAATGTGGTCGGAAATTGGGGAAAAATCCCCACTGTGCGTTCGTTTCTTGTTTTTCGGGTTTCGGGGGCCTTTCCGAGGTCCCTCGGGGGTGGAAAAGGCCTCTCGGCAGGGAAAACGGTCGCCACTCGGGACCCCTTCGGGGCCCCTCGTGGCGACCGTTTTCCCTGCCTCGAGGCCTTTTCCACCCCCTCGGGACCTCTACAAGGCCCCCTCAACCCGAAAAACAAAAACTCACTACAGTGGGTTTTCCCCTATTTCTCCTACTTTGACCAGTGAGAGAACGTATATTTTTTTTTTGGCCTGAAAATATTTTCGGGAAAATTTGGTCACAATCCCAAAAAAAGGTAGAGATAAGGGCGCAACCCCCAAAAAAGGTCGAGATAAGGGCGCAACCCCCAAAAAAGGTCGAGATAAGGGCGCAACCCCCAAAAAAGGTCGAGATAAGGGCGCAACCCTCAAAAAAGGTCGAGATAAGGGAACAACCCCCAAAAAAGGTCGAGATAAGGGAACAAGCCAAAAACGGGCCAAAAAGGTAGAGATAAGGGCGCAGCTCAAAAAGGTAGAGATAAGGGCGCATCTCAAAAAGGTCGAGATAAGGGCGCAACCCAAAAACGGGCCAAAAAGGTCGAGATAAGGGCGCAACCCAGAAATGGGCAAAAAAGGTATCGATAAGGTCTCATGAGACGGTATCGGGACCGCCGCCAGTAACATGCAGGGTCAAAACCTTGTGTCTTTTTGGAAATGGCAAAAAAAATTTTTCTGGAAAAAAATTGGGTTTTTTGAATTTTAAAATTTTGGAACAAACTCTGCAGTAATTTTTGCTGATGTTGAGCGAATTTTTTTTTTTCCAACTTTTTTTTTTTGGGGTCCATCGGCCCCGCAGGAGCGTTTTAAAAAGACACAAGGTTTTGACCCTGCATGTTATCCTGTATTGTTTCAATTAGCATTATTCAATGGGTTCTGTTGTGCACTTGTACACATACTGTTGGTGTCTGGTTGCAAATAATATATCGTTCCTTCACTTGGCCTCAAGACAGAAAGCTGGTGTGCCTGTATCATGCAGGGTCAAAACCTTGTGTCTTTTTAGAACGCTCCCGCGGGGCCGATGGAGCCCTAAAAATCTTTAATCTTTTTGGAAAAAAAAAATTTGCTCAACTTCCTCAAAAATTACTGCAGAGTTTGTTCCAAACTTTTAAAATTCAAAACCCCCACTTTTTTTTCCGGAATTTTTTTTTGGCCATTTCCAAAAAGACACAAGGTTTTGACCCTGCATGGTATCTCCCAACAGGGATCAAGACAGAAATCTAGTGGCTTGCCTCAAGACAGAAAGCTGGTGTGCCTGTATCTCCCAACAGGGATCAAGACAGAAATCCAGTGTGCCTGTGTTGGCTTACCATGCAGGGTCAAAACCTTGTGTCTTTTTGAAAATGGCAAAAAAAAAGTTTCCGGAAAAAAATTGGGTTTTTTGAATTTTAAAAGTTTGGAACAAACTCCGCGGTAATTTTTGAGGAAGTTGAGCAAAATTTTTTTTTCCCAAAAAATTTTTTAGGGCTCCATCGGCCCCGCAGGAGCGTTTTAAAAAGACACAAGGTTTTGACCCTGCATGTTACACATTGTCTCTACTCCCGGCGAATCTTTACTCCGCCGGGGTAGAGATCGGTGAAGATCGGCGGAGTCAAGGTCGGCGGAGTCAAGGTCGGCGGAGTAAAGGTCCGGCGGAGTAAAGGTCAACAGAGTAAAGGTCCACCCAAGGCAAATTAATTTTTGACCCAAAATTTTGGGTCAAAAATTTTGGGTCAAAAATTTGGGTCAAAAATTTCGGGTCAAAATTTTGGGTCAAAATTTGGGTCAAAAATTTTAGGTCAAAAATTTGGGTCAAAATTTTTGGGTCAAAATTTGGGTTCAAAATTTGGGTCAAAAAATTTGGGTCAAAATTTGGGTTCAAAAAATTTTTTTCGGACTGAAATTTTTGGGTCTAAAATTTGGCAAATTGATTTTTGACCCAAAATTTTGGGTCAAAAATTTTTGGTCAAAATTTGGGTTCAAAATTTGGGTCAAAAAATTTGGGTCAAAATTTGGGTTCAAAAAATTTTTTTCGGACTGAAATTTTTGGGTCTAAAATTTGGACTACGGGGTGAGCCAATTCACCTACCCCCTGATCGAGTGTAATCGAGCGTAATCGAGTGTAATCGAGTGTAATCGTTTGGATTAGAATGCAAAGAATCTGTGGCGATAATCTGCATCGCCGACGGCGCGGTTATCTCTTCGCACGTGATGTGTCATGCTTTCGCCTCTTTAGCTCGTCTTGATCGTCGCGCTCAGGCGCGCGTTTGGTGCTTCGCTTCTCCTTCGATTGCTCGTCGAGGTTCATCGGTTGCGCGTCGATTTCTGCTTTTTCCCAGCGCCTGGGCGATGGTCGTGGCGCATCGACGCGTCCTTTGCGTCTTTTCGGTACCGGCTCCGCCGCGGAGTCCGATTGCCGCTTCTTCGCTGGCGTTGGCGCCGTCTTCCCGACCTTCGCTGCTGATGTCGGCGTTGATGTTGCGGGTTCTCGCTCGTCTTCCTCTGCTTCCGGCAGAACGAGCACCACGTTCTCACGTTTCGCCTGTCTCGGCGCTGGCGCGGGACCCTCCGGCTCCGCCTTCCTCTTCTTCGCCGTTGTTTCTTCACCTCTCGCCACGGCCGCCCGGTGGTGCCCTTTCCTGCAGCAGTGCCCGGGTCTCCTACTCCTCAGGTCGGCGTGTTTCTTACAGCCGTCGCACGTCGGCATGCCATGATCGAGGCATCGGTGGTGATGGTTGCGACAGCACTCCGCTGTCGTCTTACACGTGGCGCACTGCGTCATCCGGTGCTCGGCACACATTTTTACGGCTAGGCCATCACCCTCCCTGTGATGGGCCTGGCGAGTGTAATCGAGTGTAATCGAGCGTAATAGAGTGTAGTAGTTTGGATTAGAATGCAAAGAATCTGTGGCGATAATCTGCATCGCCGACGGCGCGGTTATCTCTTCGCACGTGATGTGTCATGCTTTCGCCTCTTTAGCTCGTCTTGATCGTCGCGCTCAGGCGCGCGTTTGGTGCTTCGCTTCTTCTTCGATTGCTCGTCGAGGTTCATCGGTTGCGCGTCGATTTCTGCTTTTTCCCAGCGCCTGGGCGATGGTCGTGGCGCATCGACGCGTCCTTTGCGTCTTTTCGGTACCGGCTCCGCCGCGGAGTCCGATTGCCGCTTCTTCGCTGGCGTTGGCGCCGTCTTCCCGACCTTCGCTGCTGATGTCGGCGTTGATGTTGCGGGTTCTCGCTCGTCTTCCTCTGCTTCCGGCAGAACGAGCACCACGTTCTCACGTTTCGCCTGTCTCGGCGCTGGCGCGGGACCCTCCGGCTCCGCCTTCCTCTTCTTCGTTGTTGTTTCTTCACCTCTCGCCACGGCCGCCCGGTGGTGCCCTTTCCTGCAGCAGTGCCCGGGTCTCCTACTCCTCAGGTCGGCGTGTTTCTTACAGCCGTCGCACGTCGGCATGCCATGATCGAGGCATCGGTGGTGATGGTTGCGACAGCACTCCGCTGTCGTCTTACACGTGGCGCACTGCGTCATCCGGTGCTCGGCACACATTTTTACGGCTAGGCCATCACCCTCCCTGTGATGGGCCTGGCGAGTGTAATCGAGTGTAATCGAGCGTAATAGTTTGGATTAGAATGCAAAGAATCTGTGGCGATAATCTGCATCGCCGACGGCGCGGTTATCTCTTCGCACGTGATGTGTCATGCTTTCGCCTCTTTAGCTCGTCTTGATCGTCGCGCTCAGGCGCGCGTTTGGTGCTTCGCTTCTTCTTCGATTGCTCGTCGAGGTTCATCGGTTGCGCGTCGATTTCTGCTTTTTCCCAGCGCCTGGGCGATGGTCGTGGCGCATCGACGCGTCCTTTGCGTCTTTTCGGTACCGGCTCCGCCGCGGAGTCTGATTGCCGCTTCTTCGCTGGCGTTGGCGCCGTCTTCCCGACCTTCGCTGCTGATGTCGGCGTTGATGTTGCGGGTTCTCGCTCGTCTTCCTCTGCTTCCGGCAGAACGAGCACCACGTTCTCACGTTTCGCCTGTCTCGGCGCTGGCGCGGGACCCTCCGGCTCCGCCTTCCTCTTCTTCGCCGTTGTTTCTTCACCTCTCGCCACGGCCGCCCGGTGGTGCCCTTTCCTGCAGCAGTGCCCGGGTCTCCTACTCCTCAGGTCGGCGTGTTTCTTACAGCCGTCGCACGTCGGCATGCCATGATCGAGGCATCGGTGGTGATGGTTGCGACAGCACTCCGCTGTCGTCTTACACGTGGCGCACTGCGTCATCCGGTGCTCGGCACACATTTTTACGGCTAGGCCATCACCCTCCCTGTGATGGGCCTGGCAGCACCACGCCACCGACTTGCCCCGGCGCTTACACACGTCGCACTTCACCTTTTGGTGCCCGGGGCACACCCGCTCACCCCACTTCTCGTGTCGGGGAATCCCTTCCGGCACGAGCCACGGATCCCCTCCGACGACAGCCGACTTCTTCCCTTTCCTCTTCTCCGTAGTGTCATCGAAGGCCGCCCATCTCGCCGCACGCTCCGCCCTTTCTCTTCCGTACGTCGGGAAAAGGTCCATCCCCCACGCCTCGCCGGTGAACGCATGCCGGCTCGCCTTCAGCTGCGTCTCCAAGATTCCCATCGTCTCCTCGCCGCCGCGGAAAATTGGCCTCATCTCGTAGCCCGTGAGGCATGGGGGGGCCCCTACCGTTCTCAATGAACCTATCTTCTCCAGCTTTCTACCCGGCAGAAGCGGCCCCACCCCTTTCCGCTCAAGCGCTTCCCCGATCGTTTTCAGCATCCGCGCCAACATTCTCGCACGGATACACAGCGGCGTCCCACCTGTCGTCGCCACTAAACTGCCCGGTAGATCGAGCCCGGTGTACACTTCGAAGTCTACTGCGAGCTCTGCCGTCGAGACGTCACCCGCTACCGACCAGCACATCCCATCCAGCCAATACTGCAGCGCCCGGAACCACCTCTCTCCTGCTACCGCCGTGAAGGTCCCCGGTCCAGCGATCGCTTCGAAATTCAGCCGGCGCGGGGGGCAGTCGTCAGGGTGCAGTTGTCTCCAGGGGTGGCCGACTGCCCGGTCTCTTCCTTCTCTCTCCAGCCGTCGTCTCTCTTGCATGACTTCCGCCATGAATGTGTGCAGCACTTCGATGTTGATCCGACTTCCCTTCGGCAGAATCCCGTGTTCTTGCAGGCACGGAGGCCAAGTCGAGCGATCTGCGTCAACAATTTCGGCATACTGCTGTTGCATTCGGATTCGTTCATACGCCCGGCACTGCCACCAAATGTGGCCCAGAGTTTCTTCCGTCGCCTCGTCACAGCGTCTGCACAGCCCGTCACCTCCCCACAGCTTGGCAGCATGTGATTCCGTCATCACCGACCCTGCTACGACCTCGGCAACGTCCCGCGCGGCCGTCAGCGTTGTCGACGCCTTCAGCCCGTAGGCATTCGTCGCGGTGTAGTCGACACCCGCCCGTACCCCTCCGAAGTTTGTGCGCCTCTTCTCGAGCTCCCCTAGTCGCCAGCCGTGAATCGCCTTTCTCAGGGTGTGCCCTCGCTCCCCCTTACTCTGTCGCACCAGCCTCAGCACATTCCCTGCCTCGTCCTCGGCGTCGTCGAGATCTTCTGTCCATCGTATACCGAGCTTCTTTGCATGCTCGGCCGCAATACCGATCGGTCCCCATGCGCGGATTCTGCTGCCATACGCCCTTCGAACTGTTGCGACGCGGGCCCTCCATACCGGCCTCTTTCGGCACACTTCTGCGATCATGCCGAGCGACCGATATGGCAGCACTGTGTAGGGGTCGAGCATGTGGGCCTTGTTTAGAATGCCCAACACGGCCTCCTGTGCCCGATGCAGCCTCACCGGGTCCCAGACGCCTCTGAGCAATGCTGCGGTGAACTTCCCCAGCCCCCGCACCGTCGGAAGCGCGAACTCCGAGCCGTATGTCGCCGCCGGTAGAACCGCCATCGCCGCTAGCCCCGACCTCTGCGCCCTCGAGATCGGTAAGGCACCCAACCGTTCGGCCTCCTCTGCACGCTGGTCGTAGCGCAGGTCCGTTGTTCTGCGTGTCCGCTTCGTGCCGACCAGACATCCTACGATTGTAAGCTCTTCCTTCGTCACGATGTCGGTGCCACCTATCTTCAACTTCGCTTCGTACCCCTTCGGCGTCCCGAAAGCGAACGTCTTCGGTATCCCGATCGACATGCCGGTGTTCGCACAAAACCTGTCGACTTCCACCAAGGCGTCCTGCAAGCATGCTTCTCTGAGACGCGTCAGGAGGGTGAGGTCGTCCGCGAAGGACTCGCTCGTCACCCCCCCCACGTCGTCCACTCTGCGCACCACGATGGACAGCAGCGCGTTGATGAGGATCACGCTCAGGGGGCAGCCCTGCAGTATCCCGTTGGTGGTGTAAAAGATGTCTCCCAGCCCCATGTGCAACTTGTACCGCCTTCGTAGTCGCGCGTAAATGTCGCGCAGCGGCCCGAGGATTCTCTCATGGAGGCCCAGCTCCCCCACCAG